>CM050165.1:148706378-148914587 GCA_027410445.1 Discoglossus pictus
ACTAACATGGCAGTATCAAATTTGTACTATATCAATCAAATATGTTATTTTTTGACACATTTAGAACAATGAAGATTTATAAATGTAACAGTAACTCTGTTAAAGCCAGTCCACATGAGCATTGGAAGTAACCAGACAAAACCTAGGACAAAGAGGTTCCCAACCACGAGTAAAGACTGATGTGCTGAAGCAGACACTACCAAATCTGAATTTGTCCGCAAGAAGTCCCAACAGAGCGGCATTTCAAAAAGTTTTAATAACCTTTACAGCAACTGCTTTTCATGCAAAAAACAAACTTTAGTAATGTTTAAAACCCACTCGTTTAAATGCAAGCCACATAATAAGTTTATGTCAAATTAATGTTTTTCATTCACTATAAAATAAAAACATATACAAAAAAATAACTGCGAACTGGGAAGGAAAAGATCTTGTATCACAAGCACTTTGTTGTTTTGCAGTCGTGCCCAACTCACTGTGATCCTATGGACCACAGCATGCCAGGCACATCTATCACTATGTCTCTTATCATGCTTATCCATACGGTTATCTCAGCAAATATACTAGAGTGGGTTGCCAATTCCTTCACCACAACAAGATAGAGACCTAGGCCCTCATTCAATTGCGATTTTGCCAATTTAATAGAGCTCTAAATAAGCACATAGCATATTTTTTTAAAGAAGTTTTTAGTTCGTGAAAACCTTGCTTTTGGATAGATGCTTACTAACTAAAAACTTCTTAAAAATATATATGTTATGTGCTTATTTAGACCCCTATTCAATTGGCCAAATTGCAATTGAATGAGGCCCCTAGAAGGGGATGTCTGCATTGTTTGAGCTTTTCTTATTTTACATCTGTATTTCTCATAAAATGTGGCTAAAATATTCAGAAGCAATACAATTTTGAGACAAACCGAAGGAAACATTGTGGAAAAGACGAATAAAATACTGCTTTGCGTTTATAGCAACTTTTTAACTTTTTTCTTAAAGTAAAAAAACACCTTATTTTTGCATTCATGCAAAGTCAACAAAACTGAACACTGCAAGACCAAGGCACAGATCATTGTGAATACGGACAATGAAATATTCCAAGCTTCAATAAACACAATGGGTAACAATTTTAACAATGTATTAGAAATAAGGTTCATGATTATTTTGAAGCTAGAATATTGCCCGTCAAAAAATGACGGCAATGAAATTGTAAGTGAGCTAATGCTGTCTGGTGTATGGTAATCAAATAAATAATACATTAATAAAGTAATATACTTTACCTATTTTGAAGTAATATATGCAGGAAGCATTGTGTTGAAGAGCTGGCAATCTGTTTTGATGTTGCTGTAGCATACAATGTGTGTTTTCAGTGCTGTGGAGCTGCTGTGTGTCAGCAATGTGTGCAGTGTGTAGTGTAAATAGTGTGCGTGTGCGAGGAAAATCCATTAGGGTAGCTGTGTACTTCCGCATTATATAAGTTAGTGTTCTAAAATGGCGCCTAATGTGTGGTATGCGGCTGAGCCTGATTTAGCGTCCTTGTTTTAGGATGTCGTTCAACTTTTTTGGAAAATCCGTAGGTGTTTGGTGGTGTTTTGCGTGTTTAGGGACCTTTAGCCTCGTTTTAGTTTTGTTCGGCGGCCATTTTTTCTTGCAACACTTGCATAGGTCCTGGGTGCCCCCCCTTGCTGTGGGTAAGCTTTTTATCTGTTTGTTGTGTGTCTTTATTGTTTTTCTAATGTTTGTGGGGTCGCACGGGTTGCGTCCTTGTTTTCGGATCTCGTACGTCTTTCGGAAAATCCGTAGGCGTTTGGTGGTGTTTTGTTTTTCGGCAGCCATTTTTTCTGACGCTTAGGGGATTTTTGGGTGTCTAAACTCTTGTATTTGGAGTTAAATTGAGGTGTAACTTCAGTTTTCGAGGTCCTGTGTGCCCCCCTTGCAGTAGGTAAGCTTTTTATGTATTTGTTGTGTGTATTTATTGTGTTTTTTATGTTTTCATGTGCGCGGGTTTCGGACGTTTTTTGCGAGGTCGTAATGGGTCTTAACGTGTCTCGTATTTTGGTTTCGTAACTCTGTAAATTTTGCAAGGTCTGCAGTTGCTGGCAAGGAGCGCCTTCGGCGCTCCATGAAAGCAACTGCGGCCCCTTGCTTTGCAGCCCGCATGCTCACAATTATAGCTAAAGAGAGCTGTCAATTTAAAAACAAACTGCTTTTATGTGAAAGACGACACTTAGAAAAGTTCAATAATGTATGTAAAAGCTATGGGACGATTAGTCTATTTTGATTTTTAATGTTCCCTGTTTTTGGATACAAGGAGATGCATTTCTCTGTGTTGTTTGAGTTTATATTAAACAGAAACAGATGTTATTTATGTGTGCTGTGAAATTGTACACGGTTTATTCATGGGAAATCCTGTAATTCTTCAAACTTGAGTCCTGTGCTGTGATGGCTGGGTGTATTACTTCCTCATATAATAATATCAGTGTGAATTAAACCTACTTAATAGAGCACAAAAGATATTGGGATGTGGAACCATTTTGCTCTCAACGTTGTGACAAAACAGACTCAAAAATATCTTCCATGTATTCAAGCACCTCTCCCAGATATCCCATTGATTCAAGGACCCAAGCCCTAGATCCATCAACAAATCATCCATCTTTTAAAAATAAAAGAATTTGTAATTTTTTGTGGAATTTCTGGTTGCACCGTATGTAACCACAGTTGTCACCTGTTTGATCTGCGGACCGGCTGGCTACTATCCATTGCTCACAGGGCTCACCTCTGAGATGCACATCATTGTAAAACAGTTAATGCTATATACTGCACAAGAAGTTTTTCATTTTTTTCTCTCTTCAGTTTAGTTTTATTATGATTTGAAGAGCGTATATTTTAACGAATCATAGCAATTTGATTAACAAACTCTCCCCATCCTTCTTCATTCCTGAGAATCAGCAGATAAGATCTCAAGGACTAGTACTAGTCTCAGGGCTAGCTGTTGAAAACCACCAATCTAATAAAAAGAACGCTGCATGTCAGGTCAAGAAAGTCTTGGATTTCTATGAGGTGCTAATGTTCCCTTAAAATAGTCGATAAATAGTTTACATTTTATAAATACAAACGAAACAAACAAAGTAGAGAGAAGTCATTACACTTCTATCATATCCAGATCAGGAGCTTCTGGTTCCACGGTGGAAAAAATCATGCTGCCTACGGTTTCATCTTTCTCTGCTTTCCTCTTCCCGGTTTTCCATTCCTTAAAGAATATAAACAAAAAAGTTACTGTAAATAGCTTACACTTGTCAGATAAAAAGGACACAGGGGCTTATTCGCAATAAACTAAAATATAAATATATATATAACATTTGTTTAAAAAAAGACAATAAAATAAAAGTAATATTGAAAGGACAAAACAAAGTTCCCAAATTTGGTAGAAATAAAAACGTTACCTACGAAGAATAATGCAAGAAGCTTGCCAGGAAAAGTGGGCAAGCTAGAATTATTAGCAAAAAGGTGATAGGCATTACTGAAACATGGTGGGATAACTCTCATGACTGGACAATTAATTAGGGTGTGTATAACCTATTTAGGAAAGACGTGGTTAAAGGTAGAAAAGGAGGAGGGATTTTATGTGAAGCCTGATTTTAAGCCGTTATGGTGGACCTAGCAATAATTTGGGACCCTTGTGCAGGGAGGTAAATAGTGGAGGAACAAATCCGAAGAGAACATTGGTTGGAATAAGCCATAAAACCCCAAATATGAGTGAATATGAAGAATTATAAATATTGCAACAGATTGGAAATGCAGCTAAGCATGGTCAAGTTCTAATAATGGGAGATTTTAACTACCTTGAAATAAACTGTATGAATGAGACCAGAAGTTCAACTAAGGGGAGCAGGCTCTTGAGCATACTCCGAAAACATTCTCTGGCCCAGGTTATTAAAGAACCTACTAGAAATGAGGATTTAGTGAACATGAATAATATTCATACAATATCAAATGTTGCATTCAGGAAACCTTTGGGAAACCGTGATTCAATTAAAAAAATAAAAGTTGTGAGGGCCCAACAAAAACTCTTAATTTTAAAAAGGACACATTGTAATGGTCTAAGGGCAGAATGGGACAAAGAAATGACAAGTAAACATACTGAAAATAAGTGGACAACATTCAAATCCTTACTAAACATACATAGCAGCATATACCATGTGCAAATAAAAGTAAAAGGAGTAAATTACCTCCAATGTGGCTTAACAATGATTTAAAGATCAATATATGTAGTAAAAAGCAGGCATTTCAATTATACAAGAACAAGGGAACAGATGGAGGGAATACAATGAAGACATTCAAAATAGCCATTAGATTGGCTAAACTAGACAATGAAAAGTTAATTGCAAAGTAGAGAAAGACTATATTTTTTTATATATTAATGGGAAGAAAGCCAGGAAGGAAGCTAAAGTAATGTGAAAAAGGCTAACTGATAGTGATAAAAATACAGATGAGCTGAATAAGTTATTTTCTTCTGTATACAAAAGGGAGGTACCAGTCGTTGGGTCACTGCAACATAATGGGGCTACACTACCTTCACCAAATAATTGGTTAACACAGGAAGAAATCCAAGAGGTTTTAAAAAATAAAATGCGAATAAAGCACCATTTCCTGATAGAATACATCCAAGGGTACTGAGGGAACTGGGCTCTGTAATAGCCAAACCATCACATATAATAGTTGTCGTAATTGTGAGTTGCCTTCACGCAATGTTAAAAATTACGGGCTTGCACATGCACAATGAAGGTGCTCATTGCGGGGCCTGCAAGACTTTTACATTTTTAAATGACCGGGGATGCAAGACTTTGAAACAGGCTCGACATGAGCTCCAAAGGCGCTCTTGGCGATGCCTGTGATCATCGCCGAAGGCCATTAGGACTTTGGCACTGATCGCGAGGCACGCAAAATTACAGTTTTAAAACGGCAGATATTTTTTTCAAGCCCGTAACTCGTAAACAATTGGAAGATCGCCAAAAGACGCAAGTTAATTAAAAAAAATTAGCATCAGAACCTCGTACACATCACAAGGAGAGAGGCAGGCAGCCAGTGAGTGAGGTTGCAAGCTAATTTGAGGCATAACTGGCGTTTTTCGGAGATTGAAAATCGGCTAAGCGAGGAAAAAAATTGACGTCCATGAAGACAAATGTTTTGAAAAAGGCTCAAAATGAGGCCGAAGCCGTAACACTTAGCCTATCATCGCGAGGCCCGCAAGACTTTGAAAAAAAGGACCAACGGTGCTCATTGCGAGGCACGCAAGACTGGAGCAGGGAGAGAGAGGAGAAAGACACAGAGGAGGGAGAGGGGGAGACGGTGGAAAGAGACACAGGAGTGAGAGAGGGGGTAAAAGAGACACAGGGGAAGGAAAGAAGGAAAACAAAAACACTGGGCAGGGAGAGGGGTACATGGATGGGAGAGGGGACAAACAGACACAGGGGTCAGAGAGTGGGGAGAGGCTCGCAATTAGCTCCAAAGGAGCTCAGAGCAAGCCACGAAATGGCGAGTTAGGCGACGTCTGCAATGAGCGGCAAAGCAGGGCTCGCGATGAGTGCCGAAGGCCCGTAAAGTAGACGGTGGAACAGTCCCGCATCTTAGAGGGGGGAGAGCCTTGCATTGTGTGACAAACAGTATTGCCAACCTTCAAAAAAAATTTTGCCGTCAATTTTGACGGGCAAGTCACTAGTTATATATAAATTTTTCAAGACTCGCCCACCAAAGGGTCACTACCAGATGACTGGAGAAAAGCAGATGTGATACCTATATTTAAGAAGAGAGCAAGAACAAATCCAGGAAACTATAGATCTATAAGCCTCACTTCTATAGTGGGGTAGCTTTTAGAAAGGTTAATAAGAGATAGTATACGTGAACATGTTTATATTTGAACAATATCATAAGTAGGAGTAAACACAGATTTTTGAGGCATAGCTCACGTCAAATAAATTTGATTAGTTTCTATGAGGAGGTAAATAGGAACTTGGGTCAAGGCAACTCAATGGGTGTAGTGGTTTTGGATTTTGATACACTACATGGAAGACTATTGTGCAAACGAGGGGATACAGTAAATATCTGATCATGCATTGAAGACAGGAAGCAAAGGGGTGTTGTAACTGGAACATACTTAGATTGGTAAGTGTTCTGTATTCGGTCTTCTACTTCTAAGTCATGAAAAAATGTAAAAAATGAGGACTGGAAAGTATTGTCTACATTTTTGCTGATGACACCAAGTTGTGCAAGGTAATTAAATTAGAAAATGATGTCTTTTGCCACCGAAGGAATTTACATAAATTAGAGAAATTGGCAACTAAATGGCAGCTGATATTAAAACTGGGAAGGAAAAATAGCCATGCAGTTTATTAGCTTAATAGAGTAAATCTAGTGGTATCAGAGAAAGAAAGGGATTTGGGAGAGCTGGTGGACAATCACCTATTTAACAGTGCTCAATGCCAAGAAGCATTTGCAAAGGCAAATAAAATATTAGCATCTATTAAGAAGGGAAGGGAAGCAAATATAATTCTGCCACTATACAAATCCCTAGTACGCCCTCATTTGGAAATATGGGGGTATCGAATATTGAAAGGGATTTGCGAGTACTTGTAGACAACCACATATGCAACAGTGTTCAATGCCAAGCAGCATCTACAAAGGCAAATAAAATATTAGCATCTATTAAGAAGGGAAGGGAAGCAAATATAATTCTGCCACTATACAGATCCCTAGTACACTCTCATTTGGATTATGGAGTATAATTTCATGTACAGAGAATGCCAACAAAATTTGGAATGGATGGACTAAACTATGAAGACAAAATAACCAGATTAAACTTATTTTCTGTAGATCAAAGACGCTAAAGAGGCGATAGGATTACCTTCTATAAATACATCCGGTGCCAATATAAGCCTTTGTCAAGTGAACTTATTGTGCCAAGAGATTTTCAACTGACAAAAGGACATCCTTTGAGGTTAGAAGAAAAAAAAAAAAAGATTCCACCTTAAAGAAAGAAAAGGGCTTTTCACAATAAGGGCAGTAAAATTGTGGAATTGTTTTTTAACAGCGAATTCGACAGATAACTTTTAAGAGGAGCTTGATATATATATGAATAAATATAAACAGGGCATTCTGGGTTATCCTGAATAGAGGAGGAGGAGGAGGAGGAGGAGTGCTGATCGGGGGAGAAACATGATTGCCTGTATCTGGGGTCAGGAAATAACTATTTTTTTCCCTTTATGAGACAATTTGCAAAGATTCAATGTTTTTTTTTCCCTGTTTTCCTTCCTCTGGATCAATTAGCAATTAATCCACATATTACAAGGATCATAGGAGATCTAAAAAGATGGAACTTGATGGACTTAAAGTCTTATTCCTTATTATAGCTTATTCCAACTAAGGCAATTCATTGTCTTATTAAAGGACAACTGTAATAAAAAAAATGGGTGCAATGTAAGAACAGACTAACAGAATTAGCAGCTGTGTAAGCTGTGGACATCAAATAGTCTGCTGTTCTCTGAACAATATTTTTTAAGACTTTAATTATATGTACAGGATTCTGTTGTGTGATTTCTTCACAGTCTGCTAAATTAAAGCCTGGGAGGTGTAATTATACTGTAAGGTCACTCAGTGGAGGGAAAACAGAGAGAGGGTTTTGTTATACAATTGCATCTCACTGAACTTGACACCTACCCACTTGCTCAGAGGCAGACTGCTTGCATTAATAATTACAACATTTCTCATGCACCAAACACTCCTCGCACATATCCAACATTTAGCAAATGCCACACAAAACAAGCAGATGCATTAAAATGTAATTTTTCTAATTACAGTAATATCCCGCGCTGATTTGTTATAGCGCCATTTCCGGGGGCCAGAACAGCGCTAAATCTATCTATAATATCGTGCTGCGTCATTTAAATCTCCATTTAGTGTGCTTTTTTTGGCCATAGTGCTGTTTAGCGATATGCCGATATAATGCCTCCGGTTTTCCCAAAACGCTCCTGCATGCAGGAATGCATATACCGAGCTAAACAGGGTATACCTGTATATGTAAACTAGCTTTATGGCTTTTTCCTGCCTTATTACATTTTTAGTCAGACTTTGTTATCAAGCATATATATTTATATATTGTTGTCCTTTAAGGGACCAATGGAATCACAGAATTATAGATTTGAATAATTAACTGGTCACTGTAGTCTCATATTCACAATACGCTATTTTGGATAATTAGATTTTTTTTTATAAACAAAAAAAACTATAAAAAAAAGGATTTGATTTGTTTCCAAATACAACATGTTCTGTGCTATGCCATTGCCGTCTATAAGCCTCCCAATATTTGTTTAACTGTCTTATTAATAGAGAGGGAACCTGGGATTCTAAGTCAATTGTTACTACTAAAACTGCAAATCTTCCAGCAATTTTTACTTTCATTAAGGCTTTAGCAGACAGAATTGTTTTGAAGTACAATATTATATGGACAGGCATCTTCCAGGAAAAACGTATTTCAGAACGCATATATGTACCAATGATATTGGCATATTTATAGTTTTGCTCCTAATGTAATTTTTGCAGTAAAATATTTTATGGACCAGCCTCTAGATAGATAGATAGATAGATAGATAGATAGATTGGTTTACAGATAGATAGATTTAAGCATGTGCTTTTAATCTATGCAAATATTGCAAAAACAAGCTACTGGGAAGTGGTTTTATTCATTACCTATATATGGTTACATAATTACTGATTGTGGTATGTTACAAAACACTATCTTTTAAAACAAATTCCTATTACAGGAAGTACTAAAGTATTATCAGCTTGTTAGATTATTTTTTTTAATGAAGAAAAAATTTGAACTTTGCTCATAAATATTAGATGTATGTTAGAAGGGAAGAGAAACTTTGCCATGTTATTTCAAACAAAAAATAAAAATTGCACATATTTGAAATGTTAAAAAGTTGACTGCTACATTTTTATAACCTATATCCCATTTCTTAGATAATTATTTTTTATCAATGTTCATTTTTTATCTTCATTTATTTTGAAACCAAATAAAAATAACTTATATAGTAAGTAAAACATGCTCTTCTTAATTTGGTGTAAAAAGTGTAGATCTATACAGGAGGTCACTACACCATATTTAAATACCTTTTCATCCTTAAAAGTAAGGAACTGCTGGAAGACATCACTCTCTGAGACAACTGGGTGACGGCACATTCTTGACATCCAACCCTGCAGCCTCTCCATGCGCATCTTTATGAATTCTTCTTCAAAGCGTCCTGCAGTACGTGAAAAACATGGTCATATAACGTTAAATATATATTTATATATATTTTTAAAGGGAAATGAAAAACGCACTTATTTTCAATTATTATTTTAGTTAAACAAATGTCACTTTTTCTTAGTAGCTATTGGAGTCAAGTATAGATACTATAACAAGGCATAGAACTTTCTGCCACTTAGTCTAAAAAAAAATAAAAAAAAAGAACCACTGTAGTTCCAGACAAAGGTGCTTGTATTTGAAGTAACTAACACTAGCAGCTTTGTAAACCACGGATAAGAAACATTATAGAGACAATCAGAATCTGTAAAGATTGTTTATGAGTACAAGAATCTATTTTGATATTATTACCTTAATTCACGAGAACTGGATCAGGAGGGTGTGCTTTTTATTTATCAGTTATTTATCAGTGGAGGGAGGGGGCAAGTAACAAAAAGAGATCACAAGGTTTTGTTCGATAATTCAAATCTCACTGAAACTTGCACAACAACTCTTCACACTCACAGGCCTAGAAGCAGACCTTTCGTCAATAGTTAAAAGCATTGCTCTCCAGAGATGTAAACACCTATTCCTACCAAGTGTCATGGATGTATCCAGGGTCCAGAATCAAAAATGTTTTTTTCGAATTAAAAACTCCTTTATAACATTTTTCCTTCTTAATTATTTTTGTATCCTGGTCAACTAAACATAAATTGCAGCTATGAATCTTTGAAACTCCGACTGATAAAATATTGCTTTCCTCTATAGCTTTATTCAACAGAAACCAAACCAATATTATTACACATGACCATAAAACCATTATATTATCGAAAACGTTCAGCTCTGCAAGACATCTACATATTATTAATCATGGTTATTTGTTTAAATTTAAATGGCATGACATATTGTATATTCCCATTATTAGCAACTTTTTAAGAAAGATCGATATACCCTGTCACACCTTTTTCTAGACCTAGCACCATCTCAATATTTCTTTATCTGCATATTCGTTATAGACTACATGATTCCTCAACTGCCGAACACAGGCCAGGATATGAGGCAAGTCAACCACTGGAGCAGGAAGAAGTATTACCAACACCATCTCAGTAAGCAAGTGAAAGTCCATGAAATTGTGCAATTCCCACACATAGCTACATATGAATGGTCTCTTTTTGAGAAAGTCAATAAATAAAACTAGTCAAAGAGCTGGAGATACCTCTCTTAAGACACTTTATAGGGAAATTATATTTGTTTTAATAAGGAAATGATAGTACTAAACAGACTAGGATTATACTGGAGAGAAACTACATACCTGTAATGTAAGATGTTCTCTCACTGTAGTCGTGTGTGGAACACTAATGATTAAGGACATACAATTGTACTATATAATATTCCTTCACTAATAGAACTGGGCTAAAGAAAAAAAAAGTTATCTTTGCTAGCAATACTATGAGAATATTACGACAGGGGTTGTCATTTTAAAATATAAGAATGAAATAAGCCAATGCTATTCACAGTTTTTATGTGGAGCAGTTCAATGATTACTTCTTAATTTTAGACAATAACTATTAAAATAAGTTTTAATACACAAATAGACACTACCCAGGTCAAGAGTATTCAATAACAGAATTGTTTGTTACCTGCGAAAAATAAATTGTACAAAACCGGTCACTGATGCAAAGTATTTGAGGTAAATTGAACCAACAGACCAGATGGAACTTTTAGCTCTGATAACTCAAAAAACAAGAACCCTTTATAAATATATATGTACTAGTGAAATTTGAAGCCATGGCAATGCTGTTTGCCACACAATGTAAAGCTTTTCCTACTCTAAGGACCTTTGCCGCACATTGCAAGCCTATGCGTCACGTCATTAGCATATGCCGGTACAGAAGACGTGCTGCGGCGTCAGGATCAGCATCAGCTCATCGGAGCATAGTAGCAAGTAAGGAGGAAGAGGGATAGGGATTGGAGAGGGTATAGTTAGGAGGAGGTTATGGAGGAAACAAGATGATGATAAGGGGGGAGAGAGGTGAATGTGAAGGATGATGATAAAGGGGGGGGAAGGAGAAGGAAGATTATGATGATAAGGGGGGGAAGGAGGAGGAAGAGGATGATAAAGGGGGGGAAGGAGGAGGAAGAGGATGATAAAGGGGGGGAAGGAGGAGGATGACGATGATAAGGAGGGGAAGGAGGAGGATGACGATGATAAGGAGGGGAAGGAGGAGGATGACGATGATAAAGGGGGGAAGGAGAAGAATGATGATAAAGGGGGGAAGGAGAAGAATGATGATAAAGGGGGGAAGGAGAAGAATGATGATAAGGGGGGAAGGAGAAGAATGATGATAAGGGGGGAAGGAGAAGAATGATGATAAGGGGGGAAGGAGAAGAATGATGATAAGGGGGGAAGGAGAAGAATGATGATAAGGGGGGGAAGGAGAAGAATGATGATAAGGGGGGAAGGAGAAGAATGATGATAAGGGGGGAAGGAGGAGGATGATAAGGTGGGAAGGAGGAGGATGATAAGGGGGGAAGGAGGAGGATGATAAGGGGGAAGGAGGAGGATGATAAGTGGGGAAGGAGGAGGATGATAAGTGGGGGAAGGAGTAGGATGATGATAAGGGGGGGAAAGGAGTAGGATGATGATAAGGGGGGGAAAGGAGTAGGATGATGATAAGGGGGGGAAAGGAGGAGGAAGATAAGGGGGGAGGAAGATGATAAGGGGGGGAGGAAGATGATAAGGGGGGGAGGAAGATGATAAGGGGGGGAGGAAGATGATAAGGGGGGGAGGAAGATGATAAGGGGGAGGAAGATGATAAGGGGGAGGAAGATGATAAGGGGGGGAGGAAGATGATAAGGGGGGGAGGAAGATGATAAGGGGGGGAGGAAGATGATAAGGGGGGGAGGAAGATGATAAGGGGGGAGGTAGAGGAAGATCGGGGGGGGAAGGAGGATGATCAGGGGGGAAGGACCGTCTTTTCCACCCTCGGCTTATACTCGAGTCAATACATTTTCACCATTTTTTTGTGGTAAAATTAGGTGCTTTGGCTTATACTCGAGTATATACGGTATATATATTTTTCAATAATAATTAATTACTTAATACATTAATGTACTTTACCTATTTCTAATTACTATATCCAGCAATCAATATCCTGAAGAGCTAACAATCTCTTTTTATTTTCCTGCAGCATACAATGTACAGTTGGACTCTTGCTGCCCTGAGGAGAAAGTGTCAGCAATGTGCCAAGTGTGCAGTATAAATAGGCTGACTGCGTGGTAGGGAGGGGGAAGAGAGGGATGAGACACAGGGAAGGAAGAGAGGGATGAGACACAGGGAAGGGAGAGAGAGGGATGAGACACAGGAAAGAGAGAGAGAGGGATGAGTCACAGGGGAGGGAGAGGGAGGGATGAGTCACAGGGGAGGGAGAGGGAGGGATGAGACACAGGGGAGGGAGAGGGAGAGATGAGACACAGGGGAGGGAAAGGGAGGGATGAGACACAGGGGAGGGAAAGGGAGGGATGAGACACAGGGGAGGGAAAGGGAGGGATGAGACACAGGGGAGGGAAAGGGAGGGATGAGACACAGGGGAGGGAAAGGGAGGGATGAGACACAGGGAAGGGAGAGAGAGGGATGAGAAACAGGGAAGGGAGAGAAAGGGATGAGACACAGGGGAGGGAAAGGGAGGGATGAGACACAGGGGAGGGAAAGGGAGGGATGAGACACAGGGGAGGGAAAGGGAGGGATGAGACACAGGGGAGGGAAAGGGAGGGATGAGACACAGGGGAGGGAAAGGGAGGGATGAGACACAGGGAAGGGAGAGAGAGGGATGAGACACAGGGAAGGGAGAGAAAGGGATGAGACACAGGGAAGGAAGAGAGAGGGATGAGACACAGGGAAGGGAGAGAGAGGGATGAGACACAGGGAAGGGAGAGAGAGGGATGAGACACAGGGAAGGGAGAGAGAGGGATGAGACACAGGGGAGGGAGAGAGAGGGATGAGACACAGGGAAGGGAGAGAGAGGGATGAGACACAGGGAAGGGAGAGAGAGGGATGAGACACAGGGAAGGGAGAAAGAGGGATGAGACACAGGGAAGGGAGAGAGAGGGATGAGACACAGGGAAGGGAGAGAGAGGGATGAGACAGAGGGAAGGGAGAGAGAGGGATGAGACAGAGGGAAGGGAGAGAGAGGAATGAGACAGAGGGAAGGGAGAGAGAGGGATGAGACAGAGGGAAGGGAGAGAGGGATGAGACACAGGGAAGGAAGAGCGAGGGATGAGACACAGGGAAGGAAGAGAGAGGGATGAGACACAGGGAAGGGAGAGAGAGGGATGAGTCACAGGGAAGGGAAAGGGAGGGATGAGACACAGGGGAGGGAAAGGGAGGGATGAGACACAGGGGAGGGAGAGAGAGGGATGAGACACAGGGGAGGGAGAGAGAGGGATGAGACACAGGGGAGGGAGAGAGAGGGATGAGACACAGGGGAGGGAGGGGAAAGAGACAACGGGGGAGGGAGGGGGAGAGACACAAGTGATGGGGGGGGGGGGAAGAGACACATAAAAAATTATACCACGAATTGCCATAATTTTATGACGGGCAATTGTCTAGTATAGAAATAAAAGATTGACAAAAACATCTTTTAAAAGTATTTTTTTTGTGTGTGTCAGTGAATATTTTACTATTATATGTTACAAGACATTTTTGCGGACAATGTTTGACCCTATTTCTTTTTTTTCTTTCCTGCTTTTTGCGGTTATTTACTCTGTTGTGATAAGATTTCATTTCCTTCAATTGTCTTTCTACATTTTACAGACAGTTAAAAAATAGAAAGGAAAACAGGTCACTGTGCGATACTTATCAAAGGAAATAAGTCATTATTGCAGGCAGGAGATTGCCCATCTACTGCCAGATAAAGATGTCAAAAGGAAGAGGGATTCTTCAAAAATAACATTTTATAAAAATATATTCAAAAATGACATTGTATGACCGTAAACCGATATATTCACATTTATTCCCTTCAGCACTGAAGAAAATGACTGCATTGTTGTGAGGAAACAGTGCTTGTCAGATGGGCATGACCTAAATTTAACTATATTGGCTGCCAATGAGTAAAAAAAACATAGAAACACCCTTTGTGACCCAGTGGAGTTCTAAAAATCTGAGCTTCTGTTTCAAAAGTAAGAACTGCTACGGTGTTAAAAAAAGCTAATCTGAACTGGCAGATATGGTTACAGTCACACAACATTCAACACATCAAGCTTCTTCTCTTTTCAAATGGACAGATGATAATAATAATTAAGGTATGTGGAGCTTTTGTTCCAAAAGGAACTCAAAGCAATTTGCCATTTCAATGTTCAACTGCACAGAAAGCAATATAAAATAAATAGTAATACTTTAATACAGAAAATTATAAAAAAAAATATATAATCACACTAGACAAATAGAATGTTAATGTATGTGTGGTAATCAAAGGTCAGATTCCTCTAGCCTCTTTTTAAAATTTCCTAAAAGACAACATCGTTTATTGTTTAAATCAGAAATTACCAAAAATGTTGCTGCGGCATATATGAACGCTTCAGATCCTGAGACAGATAAAGAGACTCTGGTTGGTTAGCAGATCTTCACTTGCAGATCTCAGAGTACAAGTTATTATCCAGATCATACAGAGTGTTGAATGCTAAGTGACAAAATGGAAATACCTGCTATATTTCATAGGACGCCAGTTTATAGCACAGAGGACAGATTACATTTTTTTAAAGATGCGTTTGATGCCATATTGGGGATTTTATTACTAGGTCCCGTTAAAGGGACATGGAAGGTTTCTGGAGTTCACTAGACTATAATCTAAATATGTATCCATTAACTTTTATGTACTTTATTTTATTAAGCACTTAAAAGCTGTTTTGATGCCTAAATCATCGTCATATCCCTTGTAAATCATGCAGCTCATGAATACAGACTGTGAAGTGCAGTGTTTCGGCATGTGACACTAATAACCAACCTTTTTCCTGTTTACTCTGTGGGAGTCATCTAGTACTGACATTGAAGGAATAAGGCCCAGTGCCAGGCATGATGTAGATAAACACACATTATGGAGTATTCAGCTTGTAGAAAGAGCATGCTATAAACATTGCTTAAGATGTATTCTTGTTTGCATATTGAGTTCCCTAAAGCTATGAAAACATACTTTGATTTCTTGATCAAATGCAGCTTTTGAAATCGGAGCAGATTATCCTCTTAAAATCACATAAAACAGAGGTTCCCAACAGCAATTGTATGCCTACCAGTGTATAGTGTACCACACTCTTATGGTCCACACAACAACTGTGATTCTAATAAAAAGTATACAAAACTTACTACAATGATTAAAATTGCATAGCAAGCAGTGCAGTACTGCATATAAGAAAGATGTTAAACTTAAAAAGTACACAAGCTACACATTAATGTGGTGTAAAGCAGTGCTCCTCAACTGGTGTGCCACGGCACACTGTGCCAATGCTATATGTGCCGCAGCGCACATACATGTGGCCCGTCGTGTATGATTTTGCGGCCTGCAGGATTCAACACTATTTCACAAGCACCATGTGAGTAATTTCAGCGCCAGCAGCAGAACTGCAACTGGACGCTAGATAGCGATGTGACGTATTCGTCAGCCGGAGCTGACTGAATAAGTCACAGTGCCATCTAGCGTCCAGTTGCAGTTCTGCTGCTGGAGCTGGCTGGTGCTGAAATTACACGCGAGGTCTGGGGAAAGTTTTCTCCCCATTCTTGAGAGCTGCCCCTTTTGTTCATTAGTTGCATTGCTGGTGATGGCTACCTGTGTGGCCCAAGCTAGGGAGGACTGGGACCATGTGAAATAGTAGCAGCTACCTCCTCCAGGCTCAGTAATAAGGGCAATCAGAGCCTGCTGCACAATCCGGCTGGGGACACATCTGCTACAGGTAAATATGTATTTTACATTGCAGCTGTAATGAATAATAAAGACTTATTGTATATTATGATGCATTGTGCCAGTGAGGGGTTAACATAAAATAACACATTTGTGCATCCTATTTTGTATTATGAATAAGTTTGTCCAATAAAAATGGTATCAATATTAACTGCAATACTCTGATTATTCAACTGGACATTTACGGTATATATATATATATATATATATATATATATATATATATATATATATATATATATATAAAGGTTGAGGAGCACTGGTGTAGAGCACTGGCTCTCAATCCTTTTGATCTTGGGACCAGCAGGTTACCTTCAAATGCTCATGGTGACAGCCTTTGATATCCAGAACATTTTAACAAGGTGATGCTACATGGTACTCGCTACATTTGATTAGACTGTATTTTAATCACAGTTAAGTCCATAAGTAATCTATCTATATTTAAGACTAAAGGAAGTAGCATGTTTAAAGGCACATGGAATGTTTCTGTATTTGACTAGGAAAATCATATACCTATATATTACTGTACATTTGTGAACTATATTGTATTAAAATGTGCTTAAAAGCTTTGTTTTTTTTCTGCCTAACATCTTACAAATAGTTCCTAACTGGTTTCTCCCTTCTGTAGCTTATGAAGACAGTGTATGGAATGCACTTTCTCATAGCAACCAATCAGTGGCAATATTCTGCACCAAGCTCATTGAGAGAGACTCATTTGAAATACTATACTGCACAGTCTATACATTCATGAGCTGCATGAACTACAGAGGGCATACCAAACAGGTAAAATTGTATAATGTTAGGCAGAAAAATAGAGCTTTTAAGCATTGCTTAATAAGGTACATAAAAGTAAATAGAAACCTATGTAAATTCTATTTCTAGTGAAATCCAGAAACCTTCCATGCCCTCCTAGGGTGTTAGGCTCTTCTCTTCCCTCTTTTCCTGAGAACAGAAAGAAAGGCACTCAAGGACGATAAGTGGTCTAAGGACCAGCTGCTGAGAACCACTGGTACAGAGCAATGCAGTTGTTAAACCCTCCATAATTACTGGTGCATCAAAGAAAAAACATGTTTGGGAACCGGTGAAATAAAAGTCTTTCCTTCTGGCCTTTTATGGAGTAAAGGAAAAGGAAAACTACTATACCATAAAAAACTAACATCCATTAAAATGCATGGCACGGGTCTCACATATCTGTCTAGCACATTTGTAAAAGAGAAGAAGACTTTAAACCTACTCAGGTATATTTGCTAAGAAAACTGTATAAGCGCAACCAGACATAACAATATGGCACCAGAAGACGAGCCCCTCAGGTCAGAAGGTGCCCACCACATTAGTGAACTCAAATGGAATGGAACAGGACATTTTATATCAAGCAACCACCAGCTCTACTACTGTGGTAAAAAAATCCGCCCTCATAATCAATCAAAGGGTGGCTAAATCAGTGCTCTGTAAAACCCAATAAGTGACCAGAGTGATTTAAATTTGAATTCAAAGCAAACCATTTAACATCACAGTGATCCAAGTCTATGATGCAACCATGGATGCTCAAGACACCAACGTCAAATTCAATGAGCATATTGAACACCTCCCATATAAAACCAAGAAAATGTTACTCTCATCATAGGAGATTGGAATCCTAAAGAAGGGAACAAAAAGATGTCTGAAATAGCTGGCAAGTTTGACTTTGGTAACCAAAATGAAGCAGGTCAGAGATTAGTAGAATTTGGTCAAGATAATTCTCTGGTCATAATAAACTCCCTCTTCCAACAGCATAAAAGACCACTCTAAATATAGACATCACCAGATGGACAATATAAAAAGCAGATTGACTTTATATCATCCAAAAGACAGAGGAGCTCCATACTGTCAGTACAAACAAGACCTGACCTGTGGCTCAAATCATTAGTGTCTTATTGCAAAGATTAGAATTAAGCTGAAGAAAAGAGGTAAAATCATCAGATCAAGCAGGTATAAAGTAAATTTTACAACCTATGAATATGCAGTTGAGGTAAAGAATATATTTAAGGGACTAGACATGGAAGATAAAATGAATGAAGAACTTTGGGCAGTAGTTTGCTACATTATCCAGAAAACTGCAACAAAGAATATCCCTAAAAGATAGTAAACTAAAAAGGAAAACGGTCTGTCTGATGAGGCTTTGAAAGTAGCCCAGTAAAGAAGAAAAGCAAAAGGTGGTTGAGATAGGAAAATATTTATCCAACTGAATGCAGAAATCCAGAGGATAGCAAGAATGAGCAATATAAAGAGATAGAGCAAAAGAGAATGGAAAAATCAAGAGATCTCTTAAAAAAAAAAGTTGTGAATCTCAAAAGAACCTTGCATGCCAAAGTGGGTGTGATAAAAGACAACAATTGTAGGGCTGTAACAGAAGCAGATCAGATAAAGAAGGAGTTCTGGGAATGCAAAGAAGATCTATGCATAAATGATCTTAACACCATTCATAACCTTAGCGGTTTGTCCAATGAGCTGAAGCCAGAAATCTTGGAGAGTCAAGTGAGATGGGCAATTGCCGATAACAAGGCTGCAGGAGTTGATGGAATACCAGTGGAACTGTTCAAAAGATGATACTGTGCAAGTGTTGCTTGACTTATGCTAACAAATTTGTAAAACTTAACAGTGGCTAAATAGACTGCAAAAGGTCAGTCAACATCCCAGTCCCCCAAAAAAGGCAGTGCAAAAAATTGCTCCAATTATCAAACAATTGCACTAATTTCACATGCAGATGAAGGAATGCTTGAGATCCTGCAAGTTCAGCCCTATCAATATATGGACAGAGAACTACCAGGTGTGCAACCCGGGTTCTGCTGAAGCACAAGAGATCAAATTGCCAACATCCGCTGAATAACAGAGAAAGCAAGAGTTCTAGAAAAACACTTACCTCTGCTTTATAGACTATTCTAAAGAATTTGACTGTGTGGATGACAACAAAATGTGGCAAGTTCTTAAAGAGATGGGGGTACCAGACCATCTCATCTCTCTCCTGAGGAAACTGTATGTGGACCAAGAAGCCACGGTCAGAACAGAACACACAATAACCAAATTGTTCAAACTCAGGAAAGGAGTGTTACAAAATTGTATATTGTCACCTTATGTATTCAACTTCTATGTGGGGATACATCATGCGTAAGGCTGGACTGCAAGATTTCAAAGCCAGAATAAAAAAATGCTCGGAGAAATATCAACAGCCTCATATACGTGGATGATACTATTCTGAAAAAGAGGATGAACTAAAAGGGCCTATCGATAAAGGTTAAATAAGAGAGTGCAAAAGCTGTCCTGTTAAAAGTTAAAAAGACAAAGATCATGGCAAACAGCAATCTCAGTTCCTGGCAAATAGATGGAGAAAAAGTGGATGCAGTGACAGATTTTATTTTCCTGGGCTCCAAGGTCTCTTCAGATGAAGTGCCATGAAATTAACAGATGTTTGCTTGTGGGAGGGAAAGCTATGGAAAGTTTGGTTAAGCTATAAAAAAGTAAAGATATATAATTTGCAACAATGGGCCGCATAGTTATAAATATTGTATTCCCAGTAGTAACATATGGATGTGAGAGCTGGACAATAAAAAAGGGTAAGCGCTGTAGAATTGTTGTATATTTTAAGAAAACTGCTTAGAGTTCCTTGGACTGCAAAAGATCCAATCACTCCAATCTACAGGAAATCAAGCCAAACTGTTCACTGGAAGGTATGATCATGAGGCTAAAGCACAAATATTTTGGCCATATCATGAGAAGACATGATTCCCTAGAGAAGATTGATACTGGGAAAAATAAAGACATATGAAGAAGGGGATGACAGAGGAGGAGATGGATAGATGATGTAATTGAAGCAATGAACAGGAGCTTGATGGATCTCAAAGTGGGAGTTGCTGAAAGATGTGCTGTGCTGAGGTTCTCAAACACTCTGGTTGTCCCACAGACAAATCTAAAGATAGACTTGAAACATATTTTTTTGTTCAGTCGTGTCTGACTTTCCGTTATCCTGTGAACCACAGCACAGCAGGCACATCTGTCAGCTGCTGCCCATCTGAGCTCCCTCAAGCTCATTGCTTCAATTAAATCATCTATTTATCTCCACCTCTGCTCTCCACTTTGTGTGCTTGAATCTTAACCAGCATAAGTCTTCTCTAGAAATCCCGGTCTGCTCATGATACAGACAACATTTTTTAATTTTAGTAACAGTTTGACTTGGTTTTGTGTATTATGGATTGATTGGATCTTTTTTTAGTTTTCCCAGCCCCAAACGTGTTAATTGTATGGTACACAGCCTTCTTTATGGTCCAAATCTCACATCCATATATTAACACTGGGAATACTGCAATTCTAACCTTCCGGACCTTTGCCGATAGTGTAATATCTTTATTTTTTAATAGCTTGTTCAGATTTACCAAAGCTTTCCTCACAAGTCTTTATTTCATGACTGCAGAGTTCTTGGAGCCCATGAAAATAAAGTCTCTCACTCCACTTCTTCCCCATCTATTTGCAAGGAACATAGATTGCGGTTCGCCATGATCTTCATTGATTAACATTGAGGAGCAGGCCAGCCTCCGAGAAGACTCGACACATGAACATCACCAGATGGACAATATAGAATACAGATTTACTATATACTTTGCAGCTAAAAATGTCGTCAGCAAAAACAAGACCTGGATCTGACTGCGGCTGAGATCTTGAGCTTCTTATTGTAAAGATCATAATTCAATTGAATAAAAGAGGGGAAAACACAAATATATTATTTGTGGATATGCAGTGGAAGTAAAGAATAGATTTAAGGGACTAGACATGGGAAGTTTGCAACATTATCCAGGAAACAGGAACAAGGCATATCTCTAAAAAAAAAAAAAAAGTAAGGAGGCAAACTGGCTATATGATGAGGCTTTGAAAGGAAAGAGGGAAAGCGAAAGGTAGTGGAGACAGGAAAGGATTTGAAGAAGAGACAAGGTGACATTCTACAATGAGAGATGAAAAGAGATTGAGGAAGTTAAGATCCTTCCTGTATACATCTTCAATGTAAAAATATTAATGAATTGCTAATTAAATTCCCCAAAAACTTCGGTTTTCTACTTTTAGTCGGTTCCCAACTTGTTAGCAAAATGTATTTAAAAAAAAAAAAAGTTAAAGCATCTGCAAAACAAGTAAAAGCCCACCATGCAATAAATAACATACCTGTGACTTGTTTATCTGGAAGTGAAGGGATGGGTATGGCTAGTCCAAACTTAACCAAGAGCCTCTCATATAACCAGTCAAAGTGCTTGTACCTGTGGTTTACTGCGCGATTAGTGGTCTGTAAAATGGAAATGAAAATAGAGTAATCAGATGTTGATATTCACAAACATTATTTGAAGGCAGTATTTACATTGTAAGTATACGATTGTAAAACATAAAACATATGTAACTAATGCCATTTAAAATATAGTGCATTAAACGGTTTATCAAACTCACTTTAAATACATATATAAATGAGAATTGTACAGGCAAAAGAAATCAAATTTGAATTAGAAGAGGTGCAAAGCACAGAAGGCGGCACATTTCTCTTATTTCCAACAACAATCAAATTACTGAAAGATGAATACAATGTAGTACAATTGCGCAGGCTTTGGTTTCAAAAGAGGTGCAATGTATTACCCAATAACACAGCTCAAGCAATTTCCTAAAAGCAGACAAGTTTTTTTTTTCCTGCGATAAAGGTTATCAATGGTGCAGAATCCAAGAAGGATAATAATAAATAATATTTACAGAACATGCATTTTATATCTCATACCCACAGTTTGATTATGATAGTGTGTTCAAATGCCAGTGTCAGCATATTCTGATCTTTGCAAAATATATTGTCATATAAACTAGATACATAATGCAGAATGCACAAATATATTATGTTTCATCAAGTTTTATTTATTTAAAAAAAAAAAAAAAAAAGATATTAAACATAGTTTTGAAGAGAAAATTAACCACCTTTTTTTAAATTGTTTTAAACAAGATATTATATTGATTAAAAAGATAATAAAGAATATTTAAATTGTAAAAAACAAAAATATTTTTTTTAATCAAAATATAAATTCTTGAAAAGCCATTTCTTTACCACTATTTAAATATTGTTTGTCTTTACTTGGAATTAAATTTGAAATTTGGATAATTTTTCTTTGTAAATATTCCATTTAAATCTTCATAAACAAAAAATCCTTAGTGTAGAGATTATCAATATATAATATTTGTATCCCCCCCCCAAATTAGATATATTTTTTAGATATTACTAGGTTTTGACAGAATATTTAGACCTAGATTTTTTTATTTATCTTCTTTCTATTAAAATGTTAGAATTGCGTTTTTACGTCAGATGGAGGAATGCAAATTTTTAGTAATAAGTCTGTAGCTTTAAATAATAAACTAAAATATTTAATAAGTATTTAAAAGTTATTATATACATTTGAAAGACTTATCTAGAACAAAAGCTTCAAATGCAAGTAAACTATCTACAAATAAAACATTTATAAATGATTAATAATTAAGATTTTCATGGGTAGAGCAAATAAATGAGGTGATAAAGGCAAACTTGCCTATCTTTTAAAGATAGCACAAGTTAAAACAATGGAAACATTATCTACACCTTGTGCAGACGGGAAACTGTAATTAACTTACTGTTTTAAAAAAGGAATACGAAAACCCAAATACTTTTTTAGGTTAAAAATAAATATGCCCTATTAATGGTATCAAATGTTTTTTCTAGGTTTGTAATTAGTCATTTGTAATTAGATTGAATATTATTCTGATATTATCAAGTGCTTGTCATCTGGGATAAATCCTACATTATCTTTAAGAATAAATTAAGGTAAAAATATAAAGTCTATTAGCAGGTATATTGGTAAATAATTTTAAAATAATATTAAGTAATGAAAAGTTAAATTTTTTTCTACAAAATAAAGTATCCTAATCTGATTTTGGAATGTTATATGTGCTTATTTTAATTCTTCAGAAATGGAGCTGCCTTCTACAATAAAATGAAATAATTTAGGCAAATTGAGGTAAAAGTTGAAATCTCATTATAGAATAAGCTGAAAATTGACCTGCAACCAGGTTTATCAACATTTTCTGTGGGGGTCATGTTTAGTTGTTTAGTTATTTGATTTAGTTTTAAAACAATGTTGATTTTAAGAAAATCATTATATTGTGATTATAAGTCATTTTGGATTTTTGCTTTTATTTGCTCCACATTTAATGAAACTACCTCTTATAAAAGCTTTAAGTGTTAGCCAAAGCCATGCTGGATTAGTATTAGATAAAAACTTAAAATGTTAACACAATTTGAACTCTAGTGTAATGTGATTTACTGATTTTTTTCAGTTACAGAATTTTTATTTAAACCCAACAGTTTGGTGTTCGGTATTGAAGAAAATAACCAAACACCAAATTGGTCTAAAACTTTTTGAAAATGATATACATTTTATTTAAATATATATGTTTGTTATTATTAAATTTATCAAATTATCATTATTAGTTAGATTAAAATCACCATCTATAATTATTTGAACTTAATGTTTTAATTCTAATAAGTGTCAAAAATAGTTAACATTAGGGGCATATTTAAACAAAAGTATAATCAGAACCATTATTTGTTGCAATCAGTAGAATGTATCATTATAAAATGAATGAATTTGTACATTACAGAATTACAAACATATTTTTCTTTTTTCCTTTGTGTCATTATTACATTTCAGATATTTTACAAAGAGTTTTTCTAAGATGGATTTGGCAACCTTTTCTATTGCTTTACATATTGATCACACATTTTCCATAAAAAAAAAAACAAAAAAAAAAAACATTGTTATTATTAGATGTATCCTCTATCAGTTGAAAGTCCTTCTCAATTTGTTTATTTCCATCAATTAGGTTATCTATTTCACCCCACATTGGTATCTTATCTTCTTTGCAATATTTAGAAAGCAACTATTTAATTATCAAGAGAATGTGGATGAGCAGACATTTTATCGGATATTTTAAACTTTTAGGAAAATTGTGGAACAAAATGAATCTGGGGGACATTGCAATTGATCATTTAACAATACATGAAATCTGTTTAATGCACAAGGACCAAAGTTCTTGGATTTAGGGCATTCACACCAGTTGTGAATATGTGTACTTCTAGCGTCACATGCTCTCCAACATTTTTCAGAAACTCTATCTGGAAATATTTTTGCTATGAATACCGGGACTCTATACATCTTTGTTCCAATTTAAAATAAGTCTCTCCTTACGCTGTACATGTAGATGCTTTAGAAGTTAATTTGCATGCTTTCAACCAGCTTTACACTCTTTCCACTCATCTTTAAAATCGTCTTCCCATTTTTGATCTGCAGTATTCCAATTAATTATTAATAGTTAATTGATCAAGAGGAAGGAAAACAGAAAAAGAAAAGTGAAACTTTACCAGTTCTTTCAAAAGGAAAAAAAACAAAACCTTCCTGATGCCAGATACTGGCAATCCGACTACTCCTTGGATCAATATTTTTTAATTAACCAGGATAACCCTGAATGCCCTTTATATTTAGAAATATATCCAATGCCTTTTTAAAGTTCTGTATCAAATCCGCTGTCACCACCTCCTTTGGTCGCGAATTCCACAGATTAACCACCCTTACTGTGAGGAACCCTTTTCTTTCTTTAAGGTAAAATCCTTTTACTTCAAAGGATGCCCTCTTGTCAGTTGAAAACCTCTTGCCACAAACATTTCACTTGACAAAGCCTTATTTTGATCCTGGATATATTTATATAAAAGGTAATCATATCCCCTCTTGGACGCCTTTTTACTAGAAAAAATACGTTTAATTTTGTTAGTTTTCCTTCATAACTTCCCCTCCATTCCCCTTAGTTTTGTTGCCCTTCTTTGTACTTTTTCCAGCTCTAAAATGTCATTTTTATAAAGTGGTGCCTAAAATTGTACTTTATATTCCAAATGAAGGCATACTAGGGATTTCTATAGTGGCAGAATTATATTTGCTTCCCTGGCTTCTATACCCTTCTTAATACATGCTAATATTTTATTTGACTTTGCAGATGCTGCTTGGCATTGAGCACTGGGTGGTTTTCCACAAGCACTACTAAATCCCTTTCAATATCTGATCACTTGAGATTTACTTCATTAAGATTATAAATTGCATGGCTATTTTTCCTTCCTCAATATCTTTACATTTATTCATATTTAATCTCATCCGTAATCTACTCTAAACTTGTTCACTGTGGTCCCTGGTCCGGTTGTCTCAGTCAGAGGGCGGATATCCTTCCCCTTCCGGATCTTCATACTGCAGAGGGGGGGGGGGGGGGGAGGGGGGGGAATTTCCTAACAAAGTCATGTGACCCTGCAGTATGAAGCTCCGGCAGGGGAAGGATACTCCGCCTCGGATCCCTCCAGATATATACACACATATGTATATATACACCTCTTGCACTCTAATAAGACCCCTTTTCTTTGAACTCCCTACATTTATTTAAACTCTTCCACTTATACTAGAACTGCACTTTATACTAGAACTTTTCACAAGCTCACAAGTTTGCTCCTTTCCCTGTTTATATAAGCTTCTGACTATTAACCTGGACAAAATCAGTGCACACAGCAAATAAACACACTTTATTTGCTAGAAGTAAGTCACAGGTTACCTTACAGCTTTTTCTATTCTACTATTATGAGGTAGATTTTTCCTAATTTTGTTTGCTAAGGATTTGACTACTTTAATTAGTAAATGATCGTGTTTATTCTGAAAGATTTAAATAGCTTACCTAATCTGAGCCCGAATTGAAACTATTTCATCAGTATTAATTTGGTTAGGTTGTATCTTTCCGTTTTTATCATTTTAATATTCGGTTCTCCCAAAAGATTGACCTCTTTGTTTTCTCAACTGGATAGACCATCTTGTCATCAATCCTGTTACATGTGCTTTATGAGTGTTCCAAATTAAGGCATTAGATTCTATTAGAATCTTGGATTGATTATCGGTTTCCAAAAAACTAATCAATTCTTGTTTACATTTTTCTTTATTGCCAGAGATTTTTAATAATGATATATATCAAATTTCCTAGACATGTTTTTTTTTAAATCTTTGTTGATCATTTATTTGAATAGTAGTCATTGCATGATCAAAAAAATTAGATGGTTTGATTTCTGTAGATTTGATTCTTTCTATTGTTACTGCATCCACTAAAGAATAATCAAGCCCTGTGTATACTTTATGTCTACTAGAAAAATAAGTATAATCTCTTTCGTTGCCATGTAGGGCTCTCCAGACATTGTAAAGATCATATTTAAGAAGACTTTTATGAAAATTATTAGCTTTTCCTGCAGGCTTGTGAATTAGGTAAAGTATTACAAGTAGAATTTCAATCAAATTCAATATCATGGTACATATACAAATCTCCACAGGTTAACAATATATATAAATATATGACTATTAAAATTATGATAAAATATACAGAAAATTAAATATTATTGTACAATAAATAAATAAAAAATAGAAAGTATAAATGTGCAAAGAAACAATTAACAAGGTGAATAAGTAGTAAAATACTAAAACTATTCAAAAAAAACATAATATTTGTATTTATTATTTTCAAGTTTAGACCCATTTCATTGATACAAAGGTGACAAAGTATTAGAGGAGATTGATCCTCAATCTGAAATTTCCCATTTCCAACTGACAAATTATATAGGTTGTATTGTGATATGTGAAAAGTAATTTAAAATGGAAAACTGAAAGACATTGAATAGTTTGAGATTGTAACATTTTGCAAACTTGTTTAATAAGATTTCTTTTCTTTTTTTCCGAATGTAATTTTAGATACCTAGTTAGACTGTGTGTCCTTGATAATTTAAATGTTGTTTATCTCTTGCTGCTCGCATACCAATTTCCGTGAAAGATTTTTTTCAAATATACAATAATATCTCTTGTTTTGGTGGTATTTGGCTTTGCAAGAGCTGGTACTCTATCGTACCTCGTGTAATATGAATCAATTGTAATGAAAACATGACATCATCTATTTTATTTACCATTGCAACTGTATGATTGCCAAGATAAGCGTTATCAGAAATGCCTTAAATATAAAAGGGTGGCGGGAAGGGGAAATTATTTTAGTATTTTGCAGTTAAGTAGTTTGGTCCATTATAGTATAATCATTTTCTTAACTACTATATTTTGAAGTGACCCAGGGTTGGCACTTTGCTTCATGTAAGTGTGTTTTGCCTTCAATGCTATACATCATGCTTATGAATACGGTCTCTATATAAAGTGTGTTAAAATAGATATATTTTAGAAATCTTTTATTTTGTCAATTGTTAGCTTGTTTTTTTGTCTTAATAATATGCAAAGGATTGTCTTTCCTGATGATGTCAATGAAGTTTGATGTTTATCTATTCTATTTGCTCTTCACTAATTAAGCACCCTTTTATTAATCAACTTATGACTTAAATTTGATATTAAGGTCATATATAGCTTAGAACTATATATATTTCTTAGACACAAAATGTGTCAATATATTTTTTATCTACTGCATGCTTTCTATTATGCATGATTATGTTTTTCCGGACAAAACACTGTTGTAAAGAAGGTAAAAGGTGTTTCCATGGTCAAGTGTAGATGAAAGCACAAGGACCTCTAAGCTTGCGGAAAGGCTCTGAATGACTAACCTGAAGGAGAGGGACATGCTCTCTGGCTGTAGAAGTCAGAAGGGTAGCTGCAAGTAAAGCCAAAAAGGGCCAAATTTGGTAAACCCCCTCCACAAACATATACATCTTGTGCCATGCTAGGACGTCTGTTATCAACAAGAATATAACAAAGCCTAGTACCCATGTAACATACATGTTCATGCATTTATTAGAGCTTACATACCGTTGGTGTGAGCTGGTATTCTATATAGCTTTTCAGACCATACATTTTTGATCCCTTTCGAGGATCAGCTACAATGCAGTCAAATGTAGCTGTTGGATAGACCCACATTGGGCCATAATCCCCAATCTGCAAAGCATTTCAACAATAGATTAGCCCACACAAACTACAGGCAGTAATAAAAACATATGTAAACTTATTTACAGACAAACAACATGAAATATGATTTATACAAATATAGTAAAATTGGAAGAGTTTTTTAAGAAATAAAGTTGACCTGTGTTATTAAACTACTGAATCTTGCCATACTCTATTAAATGGCAGTCACCCCATAATGAGATTGCAATTATGAATTCATCAGTCTCCTAGCATTCCGTGGTAGCATTAATTAGTAACAGAACCCTCCACCAACAATAGAAAAAAATACATATTATTCTGCTGCAATGTTTTTCAGCCTTTCTGTGATTCAGCGAAATGTCTTAAAATTAAAACTGTTTAATGTGGAAAAACAATGCTGCTGTTATAGACCCCCCCCCCCATCCAACGAACAGTTAGAAAATACACATTTGTATAAAATGGACATATTAACATTTTATTAATCTCCATCTATATTCAGCATGTAAAAAAATACAGGAATACTTTTATAAACTATGAAAAAAGTTGATTACCCACCCTAACTAATTAATGTTATGGTAAAATGTTAATTCTCCTTAAAGTAATGATCAGGGCAATAAGAGTGGTGAGGAGGAGTACAATAGCAGCCATTAATAAGGAAAACTGTTTTTTTGTAAATTCAATTTTCTGGCTAAAGCTTTGTGTTGCTGCTGATTGCACATGCATTTTTACATCTAACATGAAAGCGCTAACACTTACACCGGCTCTTTAAGAAGATAAATATGATGTTAAAAGGGTCTCAAAGGTTCAGCATCTCCTTTCAGAAAAAGAGACTATTTAGGCAATTTTAATGACTTATAATGAGGAATAAGTTAAGTTTAAATTACCTTAAAATTATCTATTTTGCTTTAGCACACTAATTTCCATTCCATTCTGATATAAGTGACACAAAGGCAATACGCAGTTCAAAGAATAAGGTTTTACAGAGCCAACACTTAATAAAACAAATAAGCCAAATTCGGATAACAGATTCCACTGATAAAAAACATATTATGAGATAAAATCTAATATCTAAAAAGGTCACACTTTTGTTATCTTTGCACAAACAAACAAAAGAAATCAAGTATCACAGAATAAGAAACACTTACTATAATGGAGATTTTCTCTTTGGTTTTCACTAGCTGCTTAGCTAAAAGATACTGTTCAACTCCAGATTTTGCAAACCCAGGAAATCTATGGAAATAGAATTTAACCATTTAGAATCCTGTCCCTGTAATGAATCACTGTAAAAACACACCAATAAGTACCAAACAGTGTATATTGTATTTCACATTTTAATGTTATAAAGTTGCGACACACAAGACGGAAAGCTGCTTTTTGTTTTAGGGCAGGACGGCCGAGTAATTCATGCATTGTTTTCGTCAAACCAGTCTTTGTTCCTGTTTGTGGAGAACCCTAGGACATTTTACGAGATCTGCAGGATGCTGGTTTTGAGTTGTGTGTGTTTATATGTATATGTATATATATATATATATATATATATATATATATATATATATAATACCGCAGTCTAAAGCACGAAAAATCGGCACCCTTAATTCGCAATCGCGCAAATTGGCAGTAATTTTGCATTCGCAAATAGAAGGCGCACGCGTTACAAGCAAAGTTTGCAAATCGGCAATGATTTTTAGACGGTCTCGAATATAAGCCGCACCCTTAACTCGCAAGCTCAAAAATCGGAAAAAAGGTGCGGCTTATATTTGGACCAATACGGTGTATGTATGTATGTGTATATATATATATATATATATATATATATATATATATATATATATATATATATTACACACATACACCGTATTGGTCCGAATATTCGCGACCGTCAAAAAATCATTGCCGTTTTGCAAACTTTGCTTGTAACGCGTGCGACTTCTATTCGCGAATACAAAATTACTGTCGATTTGCGCGATTGCGAGCTAAGGGTGCCGATTTTCGTGCTTTAGACTGCGGTATTGAATAGCGATTTACGGGTTTAAGTGATTCTGTAAAGCCTGTAACCTGCAAAAAAGCCTGTTTCTTGCAATGGCTGATTACTTTGAAAGTCTTTTTCTCTCCAATTTTACGGGTGCGGCTTATATTTGAGTACTATCTTTTTTCTATTTTTTCCCCTTGAACTTTACGTGTGCGGCTTAAATGCGGGTGCGGCTTATATTCGGACCAATACGGTATATATATATATATATATATATATATATATATATATATATATACACATATACATACATACATACATACATACACACAAACACACACATATACAAAAACACATACTGTATGTTTCTAGAAAGTAACAAATAACACAGCCAGTAATTTATTATCCTTTATATGCATTTATGCTGCTCTGAAATTAGCCATATTGTTCTTATGAGATCACTTCCTGGAGTGAGAGGAGACTTTAAATCTACAGGAAGTTTATGTGTGCACAGTGGTAATATGGCAATATTTGCTTAACGACTGTAGGAAAAATCACTAGTTTATAATAACAACCCCACCTCAGGAAGTCACAGACAGCAACAGGCAATAAGACAAAATGACTGCCTGCAGCATAGAAAATTGCATAAAAAAATGCAAACATTAAAATATAATTAGTTTTTGATTTCCAGCTAAATTTTGACCATTATTATGTTTAGACCATTATTATGAAGACAAAATGGAAAAAAAACTAACCCCATGACTAATTTAAGTTGAATGCCGACTAACTGAAATCAGATTTTACATTTCTTTACAGTGATAGTGGGAAAATGGTAAAGTCTTGTCTGTTCCATGATCTGTTATATTTAATGTATTTACAAATACCAGTCAAGTCAAGCCTTTGCAATTCTGCTGGAATAGTAAATTTTAAGTTACGTAAAGGTAATGTTTGCTCTTCATACTTGTTAAGAGGTATCTTCATGGACGTTGGGCGACCTGTCCCTCGATTTACTCCTCCAGACTCTGCAGCATCAGAGTCCTTGTACCCAAGGTAACCAGGCTGCGAGGACTTTGCATCATCCCAGTCATCATCCCAATCATCATCATCATCAACAGCTAGAAATTGTTAGAGAAGACCTGGTTATTACACCAACTTAAAATGAAGACCTAATATAAAGGCAACAAAGAGAAAAGCGCCAGATTTCCATGGTTTGCAAGTCCAGACTTGGCACTGATGTAATTAAAGAGTGAACTTAAAGGACCACCGTATTAAAGGTTGTTTTTTGAAAGGCATAATGCCCATGTAGGCAGTATGCCAAACGATAATTGAGCATATTAATAAAAACATTAAAAAAAGTAAACTTACATTGTAAAAATAAGTTTTATTTCTTGTGACTCCATTTGCAGCTTTGATCAAACACTACATTCTTCCTTTGCTGGAGTCAGTCTAGGAGGATTCTATATAAATGATGGGGGCATGTGCACAAAGCTGCTTCTGGGCTCAAGCACAGGGCCTGGAGGAACAGCGTGCACCAACACATACCCCATAACTTAGACATAATCCACCTAGAGTGACTCAACAGCAAATGAGGAATGTAGTGATTGATCAAAGCTGCAAATGGAGAGATTGTGAGGTTCTGAGTAATTTATGCTTGAAATAACAACAACCACCAACTGCAAGTCTATTAATTTATATATACTTTTTTATTTGTTTTCTCTGGATCAATTGTCAATTCACATAATATAAAGATGGGAAAATATCTAAAATGTTTAAACTAGAAGGACTAAAAGTCTTTTTTCAACCTCAATCACTATGTTACTTCTTATTTTTGAAATAACTTTTGCATCTGCTGTGTCACTTTAAACTAACAATAGATAGACTTCTTTTTTTTTTGCTTCCTAAAAACATTTCGGCATTATTATGCTTAGTTATTGAAAAGAACATGTACAAAATATTGACTGTGGTGTTCCCTTAAACTATGGCTATCTTACTTGCACAATAACCAACAAAATTTAGTAAAGTGGAGCTGCAAACCAAGTAACAGTGTAATGACTTTGAAATCACCACAGATGTTCCAATTGTATTTGGCATGCTGATTTTTTTTTCCAAAAGGAATTTCATATGTTCGTACAATTCATTCATATTAGCAGCATAAACTAATGGCTCAGGCAGAATTTTGCCTTTCAAACTTGTTTTAGACGAGTCAGTGAAGAGACACCATTCTGTTTTATGTTCATGACTAAAAGCTTCCCTTACAGAGCAAATATGTTAAAGTAAACTAAATCAATTTCTTGTAAATAAAAAGGTTTTAAACTCATCTTTGCAATAAAAAAAAACACAAACACACTTTTGGTCCAGACACCAAAGTTCAGCCGTTTTTATAAAAACATTTTTTTGATGTTGGACAAATTCATATGCCAAGGTTGTTTAAATCCCATCCAATTAATAGACTGGGCTCAGAAAACACCTTGCTTCAAACATAGGCTTATGTGGCTCCTCATGTTGAACTAGACTAGCTATATTGTTTTCCAAGTCTTCATTAGCTTCAATTACATGTTTTAAGGTTATAGTTACAGGTAAGTCCTCAATGTAAGGAACTGGCCTCATAGCAAATGGCATATTTGGGTATTTCACTGTTTGTTTTAATTTAGAGGTTATTCTAGAGATGTTTGTAAGGCAAAAATAACATCCAATGAATCATCTTCGGATTCTTTTAAATCAATGGGGACTGTCAGGTGACACCGCAAATAAGTTATTATCTTGGTTGTCTACTTTGCACCAATGTCTGACAGTCTGCCTATCAACTGCCTGCAGATACATAAAATAGCAACATTTTAAGAAAAAAAAAGTTATTTAAAAGCATATTTAAGTTCCACCCCTATCAGATAAATTCATAATCCATGAATCAGTAGTGTGTAAAAACATTTTTTGCATGAAACAAACAAAAATAAAAATAAACATGATTAAACGTACCCTAGCAGTTGATTTTGAGAGTTAACAACCCTGAAAATCCCTAATTAGCAAACAATTCATAATTTGTTTTGGCCAATCATAGGCAGCTATGACATTGTTTTCAATCTGTGCAGGCAGCAAAGCATCATGGAATGTGTAGTCTTGTTTTTCTCTTGCACAAGGAAGCAAAGAGGAGCTTGGACATTGCTATGTGGATCTCTGCATTGTGCTGCTGTTGGCTTGAAGGTTAGTATAAGATTACAAACTGTACACAACTGCAGTGTTTCTATTGGTAGGTACACTGTGCCTACATACGCTGCTGTAATAATATTTTTATCACATATATAGTGTTGAGCAGTGCAGGCTTGCCAAAAGTTGTTGGTAACGCTGTGTTAAAATTCTCAGATAAAAAGAGTGCCGAAGGCACTTACTGCAACTTAGCAACGCCCGTGAAATTACGGCCCGTACGACTTTGGACTCCGCAACGGCAGAGAAATTACGACCCGCAAAAATACACATTTAACTCAGTTGAGGAGGGGTCATGACATGCCTATAACATACAGTATGTAGCTTGTAGAATCAGAAGGGTATTAGTTTTGTCACTTACTTATAAAGTACCAACATATTCCATACCACTAACTGCAGGGGATTCACAGAGTACAGACAAGACAAAATACATTTATAGTAGTAGAGAATGAGTTGAACGCCCTGATTTTCGGTGAGCTCACAATATAAATTTTGTTCACAGGTTCTTAGAAGCAAAAATTAGGGAATTACATGATGTCAGTCTCATCAAAGCTATAATCAGAGAAAAACATGTTTTTTTATATGTTTACATGTTTGTAAAATTATTAAATCATTCAGTATTGCACAATACCAGGAACATGCTAAATACATTATTTTGCATGCAGGACCACATAGCACTCCTAGAGTACTCACATTGGAAGCACAATAAGGTTAACCCTTTTATGCATAAAAAGTAAAAGGGGTTAAAATGCATAGTAAGAGAGATGGATGTGAAACTTGGAGAAACATACACCGTAGGGAGGTGCTTTGTAGTAAGGGTGATATGTTGTTGGGGAGAATATGGGTTGTATGTACAGTGTACTTTGTCACCGGCTGAGGACTGTATACGGATCACTACATGAGAGCCCAATTCCTACCAATTGTATAAATTCTATTTAGCTTGGTCGAATAATATATCCCAGTAGCAGTTCAGAGCAGGAATATGATCAATTAAGCAAGACCATAACCTCTCATTTCAAAACAGCCAATAGAAAATGAGACCGCCATCATTACGGCAGTAAAACATGATTTTACATGTCAATCAATTAAGTTTGGGGGTCCGATATACGATGAGACTTGCAAACCCTCAAAATACAAAATACAAATGAATGCCGATACTGTTCTAGTCCATATGGGTGACCAGATATGTATTAACTAATTGAATCTCGAGATCGATATAACCCCGAAATGAATATGATTTTTTTATTGCCGATTTGCGAGCTTGAGACTGTTGTGCAATTAATTCTATTGTCTTTCATCGCTTTCCGCATCATTTACAGTGCAGTATTGATTTTTTATTTGCATTTACAGTGCTGAGAACAGAGGTTAAACCCCCTTGCAGGTCCTCTCTAGTACTTGTAGGATTTTCTCCTACATTTGCCGTTTACGGGTGTGAAAACTTTTGCGGGCTTGGGGAATTGTAGCAATTAAATAGAGATTTGTGATTTTTGCGATCGTAACTCTTGCGGATGGGAAAGATCAAAGTCTTCGGGAGGCTGTAAGTTCTGGGTTTAACAACTGCAAGGTTTTCAAGGCTGTTACGCGTTACCCATTTGTAGCCTACAAAAATCCGCCAATTGAATAGAAAAATAACTTACGCCCTCCATTACGGGCTCCTGTAACTTACAGTTGCTCAATTGAATCGGGCTCTATGTGTATCGCAGGGAAAATACACAATAAATTGTCTGCAGCCTGGAAGTACTTTCTCCAACCAATCCTGCATATTTTTAACCAAATCAAATCAAAGATTTTCATTTCTGTACCTACTTCCTCCTTTTCTTGTGGATTACTTGACATTTCTTACTTCTAAAAACTTTTAAGAGCAGAATAGCACTTTTTAAAACTCATTGGTGCAATAGTGCACAGTTGTGCTTTTACTATGTTCAGTAAAAAAAGAATGATAGGACACCCACTTGTGTTCATTTACCCTCTTACTCATAAAACCTAAAAATAGTCTATTTGCAACTATAAAGAGCTCATAGTAGAGAAAACATCAAGAGGACAGAAGCTATAATGGGTCAGAATGAAATTAAGTTGTAATCCAAATAGATAAGAGACCTTCTGTAAAACTGTAAAGAGAATAAACCTTGAAAATGAGTATTAGTTAAACGCCACAGTGATGCTCACACAATAGGGTTCCATTTGCTTATTTAGTTACTTATTAGCAAACAAATCAGCATTTAAAGTCAATAAATTCAATGTTGCTTTTAAAACTGGCATTTGAAATTAGCATTATAGCTTCAAGCAGATCCTCCTCTCACCACCCCCTATTGGGTGTCCAGAAGATTGTCCTTGAAAATTTTTATTTTCTTTATTCCAATATATTACTACAATCCTACATAACAATATCACACATCGAATAATCATCCCATTCAGTACATCTAACAAATAGAACAATAAATAATCTATTTTCTTTTCCTCACTAGAGACCAAATCTTTTCAGGATTAATATATCTTAAAAAAAAATCACATTTGTATCATAAATTTGCCATTTCAAGGAAATATTATTGATGGAGGATTCCAAAAAACTTCTCCAAAAAATGTATCCTCTGGTATACTTATCTCTCTATTTTTTAAGATTTGGGAGGAACATTGATTCCAGAAAGTTTGAAGTATTATGCATTCACGCGATATATATGAATATGGGTGCCCGTTGCTTCACTTCCTCTCCAACAGCGGCCTGACTTTCTAGCGTAACTTTTGTTAATCTTCGTAGGAATCAGTACCATCTCTGAGCTAGTTTAAAATATACTTCTCTATACGAAACAAATTGAGAAGATTTTTTTTTACAATTTTAAATCCTCCAGACCATTTATCCTCAGACCATCTTACTCCTAATTCGCTTTCCCATTTAATAATTCTATCTGACTTGATATTTTCTATAGAGATATAATTCTTCCTGAAGTGATGGCTGATATCCTAATTTGTAAAGCCTATGATAAATTGCAGAAAAGTCTATTCAAAATGAAAATTCCTTTGTAGTGTCTCCTGAGAAAGCATAAAGTCCCAACTCACCCTATCAGAAGGCTTTTCAGCATCTATAGGAATAAGAGATTATATCTATGAGCTTCCTGATGTTATCTGGGCCTTGCCTCCCATTAACAAATCCAGCTTGATCACCATTTATTATTTTAGGAATTATTTTACTTAGTCTATTTGGCAGAATTTTGGAATATAATTTTGTGTCAACGTTGATTATCCAAATGGGTCTATAGCTCCTAAAATGTTCTGGGTTTTTATCTGGTTTCAAAATGTTTAGATATTTACTTCTGACATTTTGTGCAGTATAAACCCTTTGTTTTTTTATTTCATTAAACATTTATTTCAAAGGTAAAATGAGCTAAAAAAAATTAAGTAACAATTAACAAAACCATCTTTACCAGGTGCTTTATATGGTTTTAGATTTTTTATAGTGGATTCAATTTCTTTAGGAGTTCTGTCGCCATTCAGCATTGAATATTTTCCAAAAATCTGACAACATCTACTTTTGAAGGTTTAGTAATATTGTCTTCCTTTTCTAAATTGTATAGTGATTTATAATAATTTAGGAATAGTTTACCTATATCTTTCAGCTGGGAATATAATTTATTCCCAACCGAAAGATATAAGTAGCTGTTTTGCTGAAATCGACAATTATTATTATCAGTTTGTAGCTGTATAATTGACTTTATTTTTAAATGTATATAATTAATTTGCATAAATGTATTTTTGCTTTGGAAAATGTTATTCCTTTTTCGAAGTCTGTTCAGTTCTTTATACAGTTCCCTTAATAGTTTGCCCCTTTCTTTTTTGAGAGTAATTGTTGTTGATATCAAAATTCTTCGTATGAATGCTTTGTGGGCACACCATACTGTGGCACTTGGTATATTAACATCTTAATTTACACAAAAAAAAAGAATATATTTCCTTTTTTATTTCTTCAGTTTGGGTTACCAGCCTAAATACTGATGAATCCATTTTCCAAACTTTACGATTGGGATTGTTTTGATAATGTTTAAGTATCAAGCAATTCAAGAGTGATCGGACCATGACATTTCATTGATAATAACTCTTTTTAATATATTCATATTCTGTAGATCTACTATAAAGTAGTCAATCCTGGTATACGTAGCATGACGCTTAGAAAAAAAAGGTAAAATCTCTATCTTCTGGGTGCATTGTACTCCGTGCGTCAAATAAATCATAATTATGAATTATAATTCATCTCAATTTCTGTAAATTTCTTTGCTGTTTCTATCAAAGAAATATCAGGAGATAATTTCAGAGAGGAAGATCTATCTAAATGAGGGTCTAACAACATATTATAGTCCCCACATATAATAGTTGCTCCTTTTTTAATTTTATGTACCAGTTTCATTATTCTTTTCAGGAATCTAGGTTGTTCTTTATTTGGGGCATATATATTTACGATTGTATAGTAGGTATTATTTATTTTTCCTAGCCATGTTATATATGGTTTGAACAGTGTGTAAAAAAGCTTAAAGAAGTTGGAAAACAGTATGTACCACAGATTATCTCTTCTTTTGTATTCTAATTAATTTATTGGACTCAGAAAACGAAAAAAAAGTAAGGACTTATTGTGAATTATTTACTATATGTCTCATTAAACCATAAATATGTAAACGAATTTGTGTAAATGAGCTGATCTGTGAGACTTTGTCTATAACAAATAAGCAGTTGATAATTTATTGATTTAATATAATTGCACTTTCCAACAAATTCTATATAAAATAATATTGCTTCATTTAAATATAAACAATACAGAAATATGGTCAACAGTGTGAGGTGCTGATAGAAGGCTCTGAACTAAGATAACATTTGCAAAATAAGTGATTGTGGGAGGTGGATTCCATTTATTCTTGAGAGCCAGTTGTAGTTTTACCAGGCTCAAACACTTTCTCACAAAATTAATTTTTATTTTATGTCCAGAATAATGAATAGTAGTAATACTGAACTTGTTTAGATGAACATCAATAGCAAGGCATCAACTCAATTATTTTTCAGTGAAACTGCAATGTCCATAAACAACTATAACTTTAACTTTTTTATATTTTCCCCAAGTCTGTTAAATTCAACATTCAACTTGCAGCAATTTTACACAGAAGGTTTTGCCATGACAGCTCACACTTAAGTATTATTGGAGACTTTTTTGAGATCAGGACACTTGACAAAATATTAGATGTGTAGTGGTATTTCTTTCAAGTACAAGGATATAGAAACAAGGAGGTTGGAAGAGTAAAAAAAGCTGGGGGGGGGCGGGGAACAGACAGTGTGAGCATCATTCTACATTGCTTATTAAAATGCATAGAAGGAGTAGAAAGAAAGAAGATATAGGAGTAGTACAAAGGGAGAAGTGGATTGATTAAAAAAGAAAACATGGACAAGATTATTTTGTGGAAACCTCATCAGGGTTTTGAGGGGTGGAGTAGCAAAAATGGCACCTCCTTCCACTCGTAAAAAGGGAATTGTTGGCTCACCCTAGTCATGGAAGCGCAGCATACTGAGAAGATCTGTAGCGTCCATTTAAGTAAATGTATATTCTGAATACCCAGCAGTCCTCACCTGGTCCCTGATAAGCCTGTGGATGGCCAAATGCAGCAGGCGTCTCCCAGTTGTTGGATGAAGAGTTTTTCTGACTTGAACCCCAAGGATCATTTGCATTATTATCTGTGGGTTTGGCTGCATTCCAGTTTGGCCATGGATCATTTGAACTTGCTACCTGGTGGATTAAAAAAATAATAACATTACATTTTTACATTTTTTTTTGTCATAAATTATAGTGCCATTTGTTAAGTTAAAATTGTCTGTGCGGTCTCTCTCGGTCTGCCCTCTCCATGCACCCTCCCCCTCTCTCTGTGCACCCTCTCTGTGTGTGGGCCCTCCGTCTCGCGCTGCACTCTGTGTTCTCTCCGTCTCTCTCCCTCTCCTCGCTCTCAGGCTCCTCTCTCTCTGCGGCCGCTCTTTCTTTCCCCCCCCCCCTATTTTATTTTGTTTTCTAAAGCATCTATTGGAAGACATTTAAGGACTCATTGTGAATTTACTACTGAATGTCCTATTAATCCATATTTATGTTATTATATTTATTTGAGTAAATGAGTTGATTTGTGAGACTTTAACAATTATGCAGTTGATATTGTATTTGATTTAATATATTTGCACTATCAAACAAATTCTATATTAAAACAATATTGCTTTAATTTAAACAAACAATAATACAGAAACCTGGTTCACTTTACACAAAGGGAGGATAGTGAATTACATTTTTGTCAGCAGTGTGAGGTGCTGGTGTTAATAGAAGGCTCTGAACTAATATGACATTATATTTGCAAAATAAGTGATTGTACAAGATAGAATCTATAAAAAATGTTTTAAACTTCTGACTCCTAAATATATTTCCAATGTATCTCTATGAAGAACTTCTTTCAGGTTTCTAGAAACAACCTAGATCTTAGAGGGATATGAAAGTTTCCTGGATTTTGTTAGCTATGCAAGATACCTATGAACAGTGCCTTGCAAAAGTATTCACCCCCTTGACGTTTTACCTATTTTGTTGCATTACAGCCTTAAATCCAATATTTTATTAATCTGAATTTTATGTGATGGATCAGAATACAACTGTCTAAGTTGGTGAAGTGAAATGAGAAAAATATATACATAAAACTATTTTTTGGAAATATCAAACAAAGAAAAATTATCATGTGCGTATGTATTCACCCCCTTTGTTACGAAGCCCATAAAAAGCTCTGGTGCAACATATCATCTTCAGAAGTCACATAAATGACGTCCACCTGTGTGCAATCTGACTGTCACATGATCTGTCCGTTTTTTGAAAGGCCCCAGAGGCTGCAACACCTAAGCAAGAGGCATCACTAACCTAACACTGCCATGAAGACCAAGGAACTCTCCAAACAAGTAAGGGACAATGTTGTTGAGAATTCCAATCAGGGTTAGGTTATAAAAAAAAATATCCAAATCTTTGATGATCCCCAGGAGCACCATCAAATCTATCACAACCAAATGGAAAGAACATGGCCCAACAGCAAACCTGCCACGAGACGGCCGCCCACCAAGACTCACGGACCGGGCAAGGAGGGCATTAATCAGAGAGGCAGCTCAGAGACCTAAGGTAACCCTGGAGGAGCTGCAGAGTTCCACATCAGAGACTGGAGTATCTGTACATAGGACGACAATACGCCATAAGCTCCACATAGTTAAGCTTTATGGCAGAGTGGCCAGAAGAAAGCCATTTACTTTCTGCAAAAAATAAAATGGTGTGTTTTGAGTTTGCGAAAAGGCATGTGGGAGACCCCCAAAATGTATGGAGGAAGGTGCTCTGGTCTGTTATAACTTTTCGGCCATCAAAGAAAATGCTATGTCTTGCTCAAACCCAACACATCACATTGCCCAAAGAACACCATCCCCACAGTGAAACATGGTGGTGGCAGCATCATGCTGTGGGAATGTTTTTCAGCAGCCAGGACTGGGAAACTGGTCAGAGTTGAGGGAAAGATGGATAGTTCTAAATACAGGGATATTCTTGAGCAACACCTGTACCACTCTGTGCGTGATTTGAAGCTAGGACGGAGGTTCACCTTCCAGCAGGACAATGACCCCAAACATACTGCTAAAGCAACACTTGAGTTGTTTAAGGGGATACATGTAAATGTATTGGAATGGCCTAGTCAAAGCCAGACCTCAATCCAATAGAAAATCTGTGGTGAGACTTAAAGATTGCTGTTCACAAGCGCAAACCATCCAACGTGAAGGAGCTGGAGCAGTTTTACAAGGTGTAATGGGCAAAAATCCCAGTGGTAAGATGTGTCAAGCTCATAGAGACTTATCCAGAGCGACTTGGAGCTGCGATTGCCGCAAAAGGTGGCTTTACAAAGTATTGACTTTAGGGGGGTGAATAGTTATGCACATTGACTTTTTCTGTTTTTTTTTGTCCTATTTGTTGTTTGCTTCACAATAAAAAAAAAAAAACATGTTCTGTAAATTAAATAATGCAAATCCTCAAACAATCCAAGTTAATTCCAGGTTGTGAGGCAAAAAAACACAAAAAATACCAAGAGGGGTGAATACTTTTGCAAGGCGCTGTATGCAATTGTTTTTAACTCTGTTTTTACCACCTAAAATCAAACAAAACATTCCTGTATGGATCTGCCAACTGTAGGGCTGGATCTGCAGTGTAGTATCATAGCCTATAAGGGACCATGTCTCAGCACCATGTTGCGGAGAGATGGTCACGGATTGGTTAGTATAAGATTTAGAGAGGAAAAAAAAGATAAAAGTTGGTAATTTCTAAGGTGTACTCTTGAACGAAGGTATGTAATTAAAAAGTACATTTTTTTATTAATTTATCCTTAGAGCAATGAGAATGAATTCAAAATTCTAGATAAGCTGGATAGGGAGGTTCATAATGTATATTAAATTAATCTCAGGTGGATTGTTCACACATTCTTTCAACTATATCTTGCTTACAATAAAAAAAGAGAACCTTATTTATGAATATACACATCCTGAAGAAATTAGAAAATAGCGAACAGACATTAACCACCCAAAATGTTTTTTAAAACGTACACTGAACGAGTCCGAATATATTTTTAGTGTAGACAATTGAACGTTAGTGAATCATGTTCGGAAAAACATGCCAGGAAATAAATATATTGTAGGCTCCTTTACTAAACTACTAGAAATAGATGAGATTGTAAGGTCTTAGGGCAATTTGCATAAAACAAAATGTAGATATAGACCAGGGTACTGTAGGCTTTCATATGAGGATAGGTAGGACTTTCTTTTCATCACTGAAGAGAGCTATTGAGTAGCAGTCACCAGAAGCTCCTGTTGGACAGCAAAGTTTAATATAGATATAGGACTATCCTGTACATACAAAATCAATATAAAATGAGCAGGGTTGGGCAATAAAACAAGACAGGAATTAATAATTTCTCTACTAAAGCATGGGTGGCACAATCAAGATGACAGAGATAGTGACTCTCAAGCAGAGATCTTTTTACAAATCCTCCAGATTGTTAACGCTTCTGAATGCGGATCTCAGCTCTGATGCACCAAACTGCTCTTGGTTAAATGTACTATTGCATACCCGTTAATAGCTTTAATTAAGACATGCTAGGTCAAGTTGTTCTTATCAGCTCTCCAATTATTTGCAACTTTCCACATATTACAAGCATCACAGGCGCTTAAAAAAAGTTGAACTTGATGGACTATGTCTTTTTTCAATGTCAGTTACTATGTTACACTATATATATATTATCTAACATGCAACTCAATGCCAGATTTCATTTAATTTACCTATGCCCACAACCCCCGTCCTAGAGACACGTTGAATTGAAGTTTCACCAGACCAAACTTCTCTTTTAGACAGGATTTCACTTACAGATGTTTAAATATATGTGTAAACAACGTTTCAGCACTTGCCTTTTATAGCTAAATATGTATATTAGGTGATGAGAGCTGCTTAATAATACTGAAAAATTAATCATCAAGCTGTCAGTTTTTAATTCAGCAGCAGTCTCACTCGTTCTTGAACTTTTTGACCATCACCATTCTAAGTCTCAGTGACAAAAATCAAACTTAAAATGGAGAAGTAAAAATGGCAAACTAGGCATGTTTACTTTACTTTTATTATTATATTATTATTATTATTATAGTTATTTTACACAGATAGCCTAATCTTATCTAAGAGTGTTTTTAATATAAAAACACAGTGGTGTAGGTGGAACCATTTAAGGCGAGCTGGGGGAAGATGGGAGCATATTTAAAAAAAAAAAAAAAAAATCAGACCATTTCACTGCATGATGTGTGTACAAATTCCACTATTAAGGAGAAAATAAAAAGTGTAAAAAAACTGAAGAAACCTGAAGTGGTTCTGTAAATGTTATAAAGATTTATTTTATAAACACTAAAATATACTTGGGCCAAAAGATACTAACAATGTTCAGTCCAAGAGACAAAGCAGCCTAAAAACACTAGTATGAGATTATGCAGGGAATAGATACATTTAAAAACAATGAATTAATAAAGAGTAATTAATGTCCTAACTATAATCCCTTTAAAAATATATTGCTGTGCCTTATATATTGTTTGTGTCATTTAGTGTCCACCCAACCAAGAACATTTCAGAAAAAAAAAAATCACAAGAAGGGAAGGCCATTGCTATCAGACAATTAAAATTGTTACAAAGTACATAAGCACATTTCAAGTTAGTATTTAAATTTAACTTCCAAAACCACAAGTCTTAAAGTAAATACATTTCACACAAGACAAGATTCTTTATGGACTTAGAAAAACATACTTGACACAAGTTCGTTAGAAAAACCTCAAAGCAAGAAAGCTGTAATGAACAATTTCAATTGCAAAATGTTTAAACAAAAAAAAAAAAATAACAAACAAAAAAAAAGTCACACAAGTGAAAATGCAAATCTCCATTCTAAAAGCTTGAAACACAAAACAGATTTAATTTATATTCAGATAAATAAAGAATGTAAATAAGACCAGTTAAGATATTTTTCACCATGAAAGGATAAAAATAAATGGTCTTTTATGATAAAGAAAACCGTTTTCTCAGATGGTCTCATGCATGTAATCAAGGGAGGAGAGGCCTAGTCATGCAGCTGCCTTGGTTATATCGCTCTGTTACCTGGTCTGCAGGAGAAGTGGGTGATGATGTGTCACTATCCTCATAAGCAGTCAGTGGTACGGTAACAAAACCCTCCATCTTTAATGTAGTAGTGAAAAGAGAAAAGAGGGAAAGATAGAAGAAACATAAAAATAGAAAGAAAAAATAACAATAGAAAGAAAAAAGTAATAAATGTAGTAATAGAAGCCCAATATTAACGTGGCATAGCAAAGGTCCTAGTTATAATTTATTAAAAAAATGAATTGCAAATGCCTGTCATTAAACATGTTGGGTGATAATATTAGATGACTGAGCTCAGATAGCTTCTTTATCTAGAGCCATTAAAGGACCACTGTGACTTAAAATTTAAAAGAACCACTTTTGAAGAACTACAATTGCAAATAAGCATGTCTTTAGAATGTAAAAAGTAATGTTACAGCCACTAGTTTATTACTTCTGTATGCAGTTATGCCTCTGTGGAATCTAACAGTTTAGTGGCCTTTTCCATGGCGTGCAACAGGCACTAACTAGGTGGAAGGCCAAGACTTTGTTCAATTTGTTGTTATGATTAGGTTTAGGGGAGTGGCAGATGATAATCTTTACATTGTTAAGTAGTGGCACACTGTAGCGCGAGTTATGAAAAGTCAGGGTTTTCATTGTGTTGTCTCCTCTCTGACTCACCATAATGCTATTTATTGCCGATAATGTATACTAATTAGAATCAGGTGTACAGCCTCAGAGTGACTGCAATAACTAAAAATGCCAAATTGTAAGTCAATTGTCGATCTGTTAAATTACTTTACCACCATTTTATAACCTTTATGTGATGGTGCAGAGCAAGTATGGTGACTTCAGTGTCCCTTTTAACTTTAAAGTTCAATGATCTATCATTTCCACTTAAAAAAACTTTTAATTACAATTGCAATGATATTGCCGCTTATCTGATCTCATTGGGGCGTATCTGATCTCATTGGGGAGTACAAAATGCCTAGAGCAGTGATCTCTACGATAGCTTCACTTATTTTTCCCTATTAAAGGAACCAATGCGACAGACATTGGAGGAAGTAGAGCAATTGTTGTACATTTGGATTAACGAAAAGACAGTTAGTAGGTGATAAGTATTTTTCAGGCAATAATTTGCAAAAAAGCAAAACAATTGCATGCTGAAGAGCCTACAACAAGTGGTGAGAGCAGTGATTAAAGCCGGAAACGGTTGGTTTGATCATTAAAAAAAAAGAACTGGAGTCACAGTGTGGCGAGGCATGGAGAGGAGGCCCGTGCCAACTAAGAAGCTGCGGTAACCTTTGTTAGGGAGTTACAAGACTATGTAGAGGCAGAGGCTTTTAAAGGCTTTTGTTCCCCAGGTCTTCAACCGCAATGAGACTAACAGAACTTACATCACTCAAGTAGAGAAGACATTGCCAGGGTACAAGTCGATGAAGGACAGGCTAACTCTGTTGGTGTGTGGGAATGCTAGTGGGGATTTAAAAATTAAGCTCTCTCTACTAGTCTATCACAGTGAGAACCACAGAGTTTTCAAACGAGAAAATGTGAAAAAAAGTAAGTTAAGTGTAATGTGGAGAACCAACAGCAAAGCTGGGTAACCAAGCAGTTTCTCATCGAAGGGATAAACAAAGTGTTTGGCCCAACTTTAAAAAAATATATGCAGGAAAAAGAACTGCCTCTGAGGGCACAATTAATAATGGACAATGCTCCTGCTCACCATCTAGGCTTGAAGGACAACTTGTTGGAGGACTTTAATTTTATAACTGTAAAGGTTTTTCCCCCCTAGCACAACTCCTCTGATCCAGCCCTGTTCAGCAGGTCATCTCAAGCTTCAAGAAACTGTATACCAAGGCCCTCTTCCAGAGGTGCTTTCAGGTGACACAGAGAGTTCTGGAAGAACCATTTCAATTTCCTCCACTGTGTGGCTTCTTATAGATAAGGCCTGGCTGCAGACACTTACAAAACCGTGAACTGTGACTGGAGGAAATTGTGACCGGAAGCTGTAACTCTGAGAAACTTAGAGGCTGGACCTAAGCCAATAGTGCAAGACATTATGTCTCTGGGAAGTCCTTGGACCTTGGGATCAGTAATGAAGACATTGAAGAGTTAGTGTAGCAGCACCGACAAGACCTCAGCACTGAAGAGCTGCAGGTACTTCAAAGAGAGCTGCAACAGATAGTGGCTGAGGAAATGTCTTCAGGTGAAGAGGAGGGAAGGTAGGAAGCACATACTGCAGTGATCAACGAAATATGTACTAAATGGGTTGAATTACAACATTTTAGTAATGATCAAACAATGTCTCCCTTCAGAAATATTTTTAAACGTATGCAGAAGCAAGTTTCTCTTGATAGGTTTCTAGTGAAACTCCCTACATCAGAGTCTCTAGCAGGGTTCAGTGGCGTTACACAGTAATGGAGGTTGAAAAAATAAGTTTAGTCCATCAAATTCAACCTTTTAAGATCTCCTCTGATCTGCAGGATTCTGATTAATTATTAACTGTAAATTGATACAGAGGAAGGCAAACTGAAAAAGAAAACAAATCAAACTTGACAATGGACTCAAATGGGTAAAAAAATAAATTCCTTCCTGACCCCAGATACTGGTGATTGGATTCCTTCCTGGATCAATATTCTCTCTAATTAACCAGGATAACCCTGAATACCCTTTTTAATTAAAAAATATATCCAGTCCCTTTTTAAAGTGATCTATCAAATCCACTGTCAACACCTCCTTTGGTAGAGAATTTCACAGATTAACCACCTTTTCTTTCTTTAAGGTGGAATCTTTTTACTTCTAACCTTAAAGGGTGTCCTCTTGACAGTTGAAAACCTCTTGGCACAAAATGTCCTTTTTATGAAGTAGTGCCCAAAATTGTACTCCATATTCCAAATAAGGGCGTACTAGGGATTTTTTTTGAAGTGGCAGAATTATATTTGCTTCCCTTGCTTCTATGCCCTTCTTAATAAATGCTAAGGACCTGGGGATTTATTAATATTTATATTTTCCAACCACTTTTGGATTATTTTCCAGTGTTAACCAATTGTTTGGTAAAGGTAGTGTAGCCCCATTGTGTTGCAGTGGCCCAACCACTGGTACCTCCCTTGTGTATACCGAAGAAAAGAACCCATTTAGCTCATCCTAACTTTTTGCAAGCCTTATTGGTTTCCTTGTACTCACATACAGCAGTCTCAGTCCCCTGTTTGCATAATTTAAATCCCTGTTTTTTACTCCATATCTTGATCTTTAAATCATTGTTAAGCCACATTGGATGTGATTTACTCCTTGTACTTTTATTCCCACATGGTATATGGTAATAAGTATGTATATTTAGTAAAGACTTGAACACTGCCCATTTAAGTTCAGTATTTTTAACTATCAGTTCTTTGTCCTAGTCTATGCTTTGTAATGCTGCCCTTAGACCGTTGAAGTCCCCTGCCACCAGCCTGTTGCTCTGCCTATTATGCCCTCCCACCCCTCAAGTATAACTGTTCTCCCAGCTGTAAGAGGAAACAGCTCTATCTGGCATTGCTATTCATGAATGGACGTCCCCAACAATTTCACTCAGTCTGGCAAATATGTTGGTGTTTGCCAACTCAGAACTGACCTGCCTCCTCCTCCTGATCCCCCTGCTTCCTGTTGTAACTGTAATGCAGCTACCTTGCTTGACATCCGCTCTAGCCGCATTTCCACCCTCCCTGTTAGGCCCAGCTAAACTGTGCTCCCTTTCCAGTGGTGCAATATCACTCAGTACTGCAATTCTCCTTTCCAGTTCTCCAATTTGAGCCTCAAGCTAGGCAACATGCTCACACCTCTCACAGAGATATGGACTCTGGATAAGCTGCTCTAGCATTTCATACATGTGACAGCATGTACATTGAGTGAGGTTGTCACTGGACTGACTCAATTACAAAAAAAAAAAAAAAAGTATAAAACCTAAAAAAGAAAACAAAAGTATATATATATATATTTTTTTTTTCTTTTTTCTTCCTCTTCTACTCTAATATGCCTTTTCATTGAACTCCCTCCTTTTATTTAAACTCCTACAATTATACTAGAACTGCACTTGACAATTGAACTGTTCGCAAACTCACAGGTTTGCCCCTTCCCCTGTTTATGTTAGTTTCTGACTAACCTGGACAAAATCAGTGCACATGTTACTTACTAGAAGTAGATCACAGTTGCAAACAGACCCAGACAAGTCACAAACTTATATGCAAGTTTAACCCAGGCAAAATCCCTCCCCTCTCAGTTGGACAAAATCAGTTCACAGAAAATACAGAAAAGAGGAAGATCCTTATTATCTAATTATTGTTTTTTATTTATTTATTTCTGTATAGCTTTAAGGTTTTGTGTCAAAAAACAACAGCATCAGTTCAAACTGAAATGTGAAATTTCAGGGGTTCAGAACGCATTATTTAATTTTACATTGTTCCTTATGGAAATGGCTTGTTTGGTACTCATCCGGCCATCTGGAACAGATTAGCACAAAACAACACCAAGAAAATACAGATGTAGAAGTCTTGAAAGGGAAGTTGGCTTTCTCCTATTACCCCAAAATGAAATAAAAACCTGAAGAGTAAATTGGGCAACACTATGTTCATGTTTTTTCACCGCCCCCTGTTCGTTTAGAAAAAAAAATAGGTATACATACGACTAGTAAGACTTGTAGGATCTGAACAGTGCTGCTGTTAAGAGTTTTTTTTTTTGGTTCCATTTATGAGACATGCTTTCCTGTTCAAAAAACACATGCTGGGATGTATGCTAAAAAGTTAGTACTAGACTATTTCATGCAAATAAAATAAAAAAAAGTCTAACGTTTTAAATAAAACTAATTGGCAACTACCCTATAAAATGACAATTCCATTTTAGGACAATCTTCACTTATTTGTGAAGTTACTTAAGGTCCCTCCCTGTAAGTCTCCAAAGCTGCTGAGCAACATTCAGTTCCTACTTGTAGATCTTAGAAGTGCTCCCTCAAGAAAATGCTTCGATTTTATAAATTAAAATGTTACAGTGGTAAGTTTAGAGCTTAACATACATATTTGTGAATTCAAATAACAGTCCCCCCAACCCGTTTTTTTTTTTTTACAGGAAGATGTTTTTTTTAGTACAAACAATTATTTTTATTAAGTCAACATTTGCTTACTCAGCCTTTATAGGTTCCAATTTGTTTCAGCTCATTATGTATTCAGATGATTATTTATTATTATTATTATTATTATCTTTTATTTGTAATGCGCCAACATATTTCGTAGCACAATATAGGGGTTAAAAATAGGGCAAAATAAAGTAATAGCAAATTAAAAGAATCAAGGGCCCTGTTTTGAGCTTAGATGAATACAGAAACAGTCTAAAACTAACTAGAAATGAGTGCTAAAGTATTGCATTTATGGTGCGAGGCAGATTCCATTGTTTATTCTCATTTGAAAACAGAGTTAGAATAAATCATAATATATAAATACTACTGGACAAAATACTGCTGAAAACGTGAAAAAGAAAAAAGGAGAAATTGCAGTAATCCAATAAAAAGGAGGGGAAAAAAAAACTTGCGTAACTACAGCTGATCTATTTTTCCATTTATATAAGCCAAAACTTTACTGCAAAACCACAGGCACTTCATAATAAAACTGACTAAAGTGTCTTTAAGGCAGATGAGAGGGAGAGTGACATATTTTGGGCCCAATGAGGGGTTGAATTCATATACACATATTATACTCTGGAAGTCACATGGAAACCCAAAATAAAGTTTAGTTCACTTTAAAGTTAATTGACAATTGATTATATTTTGTCCCAGAAGGCTTCAGAAAATATATATATACATAACTTTATTAACAAATGCTTGAAAGTTCTATTTTTACTCTTTGAAACCTTACAAACAGTCCCTGCAAAGGTCCGCCCCATGTAGCTCATGCATACAGTGCTTCTATTGTACTAGATGTACTAGCTAATGACAGGTTGTGTCTCGGCAGCATTTTGGCAAAATGATACGGAGACACCTCTATGGAAACATTGTATGCATGAGCTACATGGGGCAAACCTTTGCAGGGACTGATAACAAACAGTCTCACAGAGTTCGGTTTAACTACTATTTATATGAGAAAATAAGGGGAGTGATAAATTGCGTCCATTTTCTTCACACTAGACAGCTTCCTCCCCATTTCCCAAAATTACTTCAGTTAAGAAAACTGTTCCCCCATGTTTTCCCCTCCTCTACTGCGCTGTCATCTTATACGTCAACAGATCTATACAGAAGAATTGTCAATCTTCTACGTATTTATATCAGATGTGTTATGCAAAATATGAGCCACATTCAATTCCAAGCCCGCAACTCGATCGATGTAGGCCGCATGCCTGCTGGTGTGTTGTGGGCTCTGATTGCGATGATATTCAATTGATCAAGCCAGCAAGTTACTGTCCCAAAGCCGCAACCGTAAACCATGCACTGGTAGCTATTCAGGATGGGAACATGATCAATTAAGCAAGCCCGTAACCTCCCATTTCGAACTAGCCAATAGACAATAAGACGGTCATTATTACAGCAGTAAAACATGGAGGTTACATGTCAGACTCGCAAACCAGCAAAATAAAGAATTATGAAAATGAATGCCAATAGCCCCAAAATATAACATTAAAATACATTACATTTCCTGACGATTTGCGAGCTTGAGACTGTTGTGCAATTAATTCTAACGCCTATCATCGCTTTCTCAGATATTTACAGTGCAGTATTGATTTTTTAAAGAAAGTTTTTTAAGAAACATAACAACTGACTGAACTGAAAAACTGGTTATACATTACAATAGATATTTTCAATAGTTGCCAAGACATAGTCTGCCATTAGCCAGTACACCTAGTGCTACAGAAAAACTGTATGTAGGAGCTGCAGGAGGGGACCTTTGCAGGGACTCTTTGGAAGGTTGTAGCGAGTAAAAAACAAAGCTTTTAACACTAGTTAATAAAACAATGATTATTTTAATATTAAAATCAGGGAACCATCTGCTAATCTTAAAGGGTCATTGAAGGTTTTTGGTATTCATTAGGAATATAATTTACCTCTACTTTTGTGTGCTTTATTTAATTAACATTCTGCAACAAGTAGCTTGAGAGGGATCACTGACACTGCATGTCACAACCACTCCTTCTGTTGGGCTTGATGGTTCTTGTTATTACCCCTGTTAACCGGAACAGAACCGGACCGGTATTGGACCACCAGGACGACCACAGGAACACACAAATTGCCAGTCAGAGTAGCAAAGTTACCAGCTGTAACTCTTCTTTAGACAGATGTAGAATTTGTAATCCCTATGATAAGGATTAACCCTGCCTTCAATAATGAATACACACGTAATTATGTATGATCACACTGAAAACAGTTTATTAGTCACAGATCCAGCATATTTATCCACCTCCATCAAACATTCTTTTAAGCCAATCCTCAAGCCCCCTTCTCCTAGCCACATTGCCCACCTGTCAATCAAGGCCTGGAAGCCTCCCTAACAACCCTTGGAGCCTGGGGCAGTAATTAACGTTTGTCAGGGGATAGCTGGCTAATTAAGGAAGGAGATAGCTTGACTAGTGGCCTTTGTGACTATGTATCCTGACCCCCATGGAGATGAAAGCACAGCTACAGTCAGAGATTGCCAGCCTATGTGACAAGCTCTTAAAGTGGTAACAACTATATGTCACAAGGGTACGATAACTGTTATTTAGATCTCCTTTTCAGTGGTAACAACTATATGTCACAAGGGTACGATAACTGTTATTTAGATCTCCTTTTCAGTGGTAACAACTATATGTCACAAGGGTACGATAACTGTTATTTAGATCTCCTTTTCCCCACACTAAACTACATTTCCTGGGCTCCTAAAAGTCTTGCAGCTTTCCCTTAGACACCTAGCTTTTCTGAGCCCTGTACCCCAGAACTTGGCCATAGGCTTTATTGTATTCCTCTGTGAAAATTGAACCCCTGGATAATAGACACCCTAGGGCCACTGACCATACATTCTGGTAACAGACATATCACACAGTCATAATTACTTATGCCATCAGTGCAGCAATAATTATTATAAACCCACACATGCCAGGAGGTTAACCCTAACCCATACATTCAGGGGGTACCACAATTATGACCACCCTGCTCCTAAGGAAATAACAGTCCAGATAACCATTGGAGGTGCAATGTTTGCCCTGAAAGGAAGGGATTCCTTGTGCCACGCACCCCATGCCGTCCCAGGGCACCGGTTAGTTGAAATCGACCCAAAGAGACCCCAGTGGCCCCTGGGCATCACACTGCACTCCACAGTCTCTGTGTTTATGAGCTATAGAGGGCAGAATCAAAAATGTAATTTTTTTATGTATTAGACAGAAAAAAGGAGCTTTTAAGCTTTTCTTAATAAAAGAAAGTACATGAAAATAAATAGATACATAGGTATATTATAGTCCTAGCGAAATCCCCACAAACCTCCATGTCCCTTTAACTAATTGATGTTACAAGACCATTGCTATTGGGCAGGGGATGTTTTAAGCCTTGATTTGAAGACAGGTAAGTCAATCGCGTCTTCAGTCATCGTGATTGACTCAGAGACTCATGTGCAGAGAAACTATATCTTCAATTCCAGGCTTGTGTGTGGCCCTCCAGGTCCGAACCTCACCCTCTGCTATAGAGGGTGAATCTTGCAGTTATCAAATAATCAAACGTCTATATAACTATTAAAGCCCAAGTACAATCAATTGCAATTTTATATATTTTATGTACATTTTAATTTCTTCAATACATGGGACCTCTTCTGTGTCACTTTACATATAGCAAAGTCTCTACTATGTTTTGCATTTACCTGAATTATGATGGCTCATTTTCCTTTCCAACCCTTTTGCAAAATGTAAATGGTTGACATTGTAGCTCTTAACTTAGTAAATAGTACCTACATACCAGTAATTAAACACCAGCCATAAATAATAAATGATGTATATAATGTATGTAATTAGACCTGGTTACTCACAAATCATCTGGCTTTACGGTTTTGTAATACACGGTGTAAATAATCTTAAATTGACAGTTAGTAATTAAATAGGATGATCGCAATCAGATTTTGCAATGAATATTATATGAGCTAATTTTTGTTCTTCTGGAATGAGGTATTAAGATAAAATTAAATAGATTGACTAAAGGAGGTATACTTCACCAATTTATTAATGGCTTAGGACAGAGCTGCCCAATATGTCAGAAGACTTCTGGACTAGCTTAATGAACGCTTAATGTATGATATGGTCCCTGGTATTATACGAGATTCAATCTAAAATGTGAATACATGGCTCCCATGTTACAGAACATCCTACATCCTTCTTGGAAGGTTCTACTGCTACAGGAGATATTATCTAAAGCACAGTTAAATGGATACCGTAAAAAGATCTACTCTAATCCTACATGTTCTGGTAGAGCCTTATAGAACATCGAAATCCCTGCTGAGAATTGTTACAGGAAATATAAGACAGATTCTGTCTGCCACTTTCACAGCAAGGTGTGTCTTAATAAACTACCAAGCTTTCCATTAGTCTGTTTTAACTGCCAATTCCCTTTGGGCAGACAGAAGTTTCTTCAGCATTCAATGTATCCTGATCACAGCACTGTAATAAAATATAAGAAATAATATAGGAGACAATGATTTCTGTATACATTTTTCTAAACACATTGTGTTTATTTTCAAAGCAAATTTGAAATATAGGACAACAGTGATCATTTAAAAGGGAGATACCCAAGATCTGATTTGCCAGCCTTTTCATTTTGGTGGCCGACACTTCTTTAGTGACTCTACTGGCATTTTCAACTCATGTTTGCAACCTCATATGAACCATCTCTTTCCCAATCTCATTGATTTATTGTTTAAAGCTAAATTCATCCTGAAACTTCATAAAAATCTATATTTTTCTACCCACCAGTTGTCACACTATGTATGTGCTGATGCTGCCTTTCCTGTCCTCACTAACTAGGAGTATAATAAACACTGATGACTTCATAAAGCCAATGTCACATGTGTTGGGCCAAAATACCCTTAGGTTCAAGCTCTGCCCTCTTGGCCTCATGTTCCCTACTCTTTATTTAGAGAAGGTCTTCAACCTTTTAAAGGTAAAATTTCAATATACCCAATCTAAATTTCTGGTTACATAAATCATATGACCCTAGCTATGTATTACCCTATACTAGATAGTGACCCGGTCCTGACTGCTGTTCCTAGGCTCTCTAACCAGCTCTCCAATCAGCCAAGCGTGGTGCTGCGGGTCTCAGACGTGTGATGTCACTCATCAGCGACTCCACGTAGCAATTACCCCGCCACCCACCATGAAAGCTTGAATCACCCACTAATGGCGGTAGAGACCAGGTTGACTACCACTGATTTAGAGATTACACATTAACAGCCTTATTAAATTGCGATTCGGTAAATTTAAAATGGCTCTATTTAAGCACACAGCATATTTTATTTGCAGAAGTTTTTAGTTAATGAACTTCTATCCAGAAGCAAGGTCTTCACAAACTAAAAACTTCTGTAAAAAATATGCTCTGTGCTTAAATAGAGCCCTTTTAAATTTACTGAATCGCAATTTAATAAGGCTGTAAATCAGTATGCTGTGTTTTTACTACAATCAAACCATAAATGTTGTACTTTTCCTGAATTTCCAACGTGACATTTTTCTGGTTTTCAGTGCTTCTATGGGACAGTTGGACACAAACTCAAACATTTAGCACCAAAAGGATATAACTAGTGTGGTTCTGTTACACCACCGTTTAATTTTTCATTTTGTACAAGTCACTAGATTGGGTTGTTGTAGATAAACTATTCTGGATACATTTTGACATTGATGGAGAAAGGATTTTCCTATTACATAGTAGCCAAGGGACAATACATTATAATGCAGTTTATCTAATGGTACTTCTGTGTCCTGCTAGCACTCTACGCAACTCACTTCATTATAGATTGGGAATAAATAAGAATCACTTGCAGACCTGGAATACCTGGTTTATTTGATCACCAGGAACACGGTTTTAAGACCGTGATATAAAAATAATAAAAACTTACTTGCAAGCCCAAGTGAAGTGGATTTTGACCTTAGTAACTGTTATATTATTACACTGTACATTAGTAAAAACATGTTTAAACTGCTCCATTAGAAACACAGTCCGTTTTTAGATTATGCTGTGGAACAAAACACTGGCCCTGAGGAACATGTTCATTATCCAGCTATTATATATAAGCCAAGTATTAGCACCTTATGTAGCTGGAGAATTGTATTTAACCAAAGAAGGAGTAACACAAATGTAACCTAAACATGAAAAAATATGAAATATAATTTACCATATATAAAAATAAGAGTTCCAGCTTTACTGTTAAAAACAAAGGGCCCCATTCAACTGGCCAAACTTGTAAAGCAGCTTGTAATGGTTATGGATATTCAGTTGGCTACATTTAGCTACTCGCATTCCAATTGCGGGTTACCTGCCCAAAATCACTGGGAGACAGCCAAAGAAATAACTCAGTCCTATCTCCTTTGATTTTTCAAGCCTGCAAAAATTAACAGTGCTAAAGACTCAAAATCAATATTTAATTACAAAAGTTCAAGTAGCTTGCAAATTAAATCTGATCCGCAACTTGAAAACATATCAAAAATAGTATGAGTACTAGATAAGACTCACAAGGGGGTTAGACACCGCAACAGCTATTAAACACACTCTACTGTACTTTAAAATACTGGGGAAGAATGACATGACATTGATATCCTGGGAATTGGTTTACTTAAATGGACAGGAATGGGACATTTCACATCAGAAAACCACCAGATCTTCTACTGTGGTCAATAATCCTGCAGAAGAAATTGAGTAGCCATCCTAGTCAATCAAAGAGTGGCCAAAGCAGTGTTCGGTTACAACCCAATAAATGACAGAATGATTTAAATTCAAAATTCAAGGCAAGCCATTTAATATCACAGTGATCAAAGTCTATGCTCCAACCTTGGTCGCTGAAGAGGCTGAAGTTGTCCAGTTCTACGAAGATATTCAACATGTCATAGATATAACACCAAGAAAATATGTTACTATCATCATAGGAGATTGGAACCAAAAGACACCTGGAATAACTGGCAAATTTGGCCTTGGAGTAAAAAATTAAACAGCTCAGAAATTAGTAGAATTTTTTCAAGATAATTCTCTGTTCATAGGAAACACCCTCTTCCAACACGAGTTTACACATGGACATCACCAGATGGACAACTTAGAAATCAGATTGACTAAATACTTTGTAGCCAAAGATGGAGGAGCCCTGTACAGTAAGCAAAAACAAGACCTGGAGCTGACTGCGGCTCAGACCACGAGCTTCTTATTGCAAAGTTGAAAATGAAGAAAGGAGGGAAAACCATCAGACCAAGTAGATACAAAAAAAATAATATCCCTTGTGAATATACAGTGGAAGTAAAGAGTAGATTTAAGGGACTACACACATACAGATAGAATGCCTGAAGAACTTTGGGCCGAAGTTTGCAACATTATCCAGGAAACAGCAACAAAGAATATCCCTAAAAGAAAGAAATGTAAGAAGTCAAACTGGCTGTCTGATGAGGCTTTGAAAGTAGCCCAGAAAAAAAGGAAAGTAAAAGGTAGTAGAGATAAGAAAAGGTTTGTCCAACTGAATGCAGAATTCCAGAGGATAGCAAGAAGAGGGAAAGAGACATTCTACAATGAGCGATGTAAAGAGATCAAAGATAACAGAATGGGTAAATCAAGAGATCTCTTCAAGGAAATCGGGAACCTAAAAGGCACCTTTAATGCCAAAGTGGGCTTGCTAAAAGACAAAAATGTTAGGGACGTAAGAGAAGAAGATCAGATAAAGAAGAGGTGGCAGGAATACACTTAAGATCTATACAGGAAGAATCTTAACAGCAGTGATGACCTCAACAATTTGTCCAATGAGCTGGAGCCAGACATCTTGGAGAGTGAAGTGAGATGGACCCTAGGATGTCTTTCTGATATCAAGGCTGCAGGAGGTGATGGAACTATTCAAAATTCTACAAGATGATGCTGTGAAAGTGTTGCTTGCCTTATGCAACACAATTGGAAAACTCAACAATGGCCAATAGACTGGAAAAGGTCAGTCTACATCCCAATGCTAAAAAAAAAAAGGCAGTGCCAAAGAGTACTCCAATTATCGAACAATTGCACTCATTTCACATGCATGCAAGGTAATGCTTAAAATTCTACAAACTCGACTACAGCAATATATGGACCAGGAACTACCAGATGTGCAAGCCGGGTTCTGCAGAGGAAGAAGCATAACAGATCAAATTGCCAATGTCCGCTGGATAATAGAGGAAGCAAAAGAGTTCCAAAGAAAAAACAAAACAAAACATTTACTTCTGCTTAATAGACTATACTAAAGCCTTTGACTGTGTTTATCACAACAAAATGTGGCATGTCCTTAAAGAGATGGGAGTACCAGATCATCTCATCCTCCTCTTAAAGAATCTGTATGTCGACCAAGAAGTCACGGTCGGAACCGAACATGGGACAACAGAATGGTTCAAGATCAGAAAAGGAGTGCGACAAGGTTGTATATTGTCGCCTTATTTATTCAACTTATATGCAGAATACATCATGCGTAAAGCTGGACTGGATGAATCCAAAGCCCGAATTAATATTGCTGGAAGGAATATCAACAACCTAAGATATGCCGATGATACTACTTTGATAGCTGAAAGTGAGGAGGAAGTAAAGGACTTGTTGATGAGGGTAAAAGAAGAGAGTGCAAAAGTTGGCCTGCTGCTCAACGTTAAAAAGACGAAGATCATGGCAAACGGCAATCTTACTTCCTGGCAAAGAGACAGGGAAGATGTTGAGGCAGTGACAGATTTTATTTTCCTTGGATCCAAGATCTCTGTAGATGGTGACTGTAGTCATGAAATTAAAAAAGACGTCTGCTTCTGGGGAGGAAAGCTATGGCAAGCTTGGACAAGCTAGTAAAAAGTAAAGATATTAAACTATCAACAAAGGTCTGCATAGTTCGAACTATGGTATTCCCGGTAGTAACATACGGATGTGAGAGCTGGACCATAAAGAAGTCTGAGCGCCGTAGAATTGACCCCTTTGAATTGTGGTATTGGAGAAGAATGCTTAGAGTCCCTTGGACTGCAAGAAGATCCAATAAAATCAATACTTCAAATATTTTGGCCACATCATGAGATGGCAGTATTCCCTAGAAAAGACTCTGATGCTGGAAAATATTGAAGGCACAGGAAGAAGGGGATGACAGAGATGGATAGATGAGGTCACTGAAGCAATAAACATGAACTTGATGGAGCTTAGAGAGTCAGTGACTGAGATGCACCTGGTATGCTGTGGTCCATCCAGTCACAGAGAGTCGGACGCGACACAACGACTAAACAACAACAACAACTATAATGGTGTAACAATGTCATAATGCTTATAACAAAGTCTACTTTATAAATATACATAATATATACATTTTCAGTCCTATAAAATGATGTGTGTGTGTATATATGTGTATATATATATATATATATATATATATATATATACACATATATACACACACACACACGCTCCATGCTGATGATAGCCAGTAAGTTTGAAACAGCTGTACATGGATTGGATTCTCAGCCTGTGTTTATTCCAACCTTCGCTTTGCATTAAAGCTGTGTAATACAGCATGCATAAGCTTAAAGGAAGCCATGTTTGATGATGGCTACGGAATGAAGAGCGAGGCATTTGTGGGCATATTTGTGTATCCCAGCTCAACTTCCCAGAATGCAGTGTAATAACTGTTTTTCTCAGAACTCTGAGCTGGAAGCAGGTTTTTTAACTTGCTTTAGACATTTAAATGTGAACACAGATGTACTTTTTATTTACTATATATATATATATATATATATATATATATATATATATATATATATATATATATATATATATATATATACACACAGATTAATGTCATTTATATGATCAAAATCGGACCTTTCAGTCCCATTGATTTCCTAACAAGACAAAGCTGGTGATACACAAGATGTTGGTTAACTTAGTTAACAATTCGATAACAAAGGGCTTTGTTTAAGGAGGAGGAAAAGTTAGAATCAGCCGAGCAAGATGTATTGATTAGATTTCAGATGGAAGTGGCAGATGATCAAAAGATGTACTATTTAGATTTATGAAGGAAATGGTAAATGTTTAGACAACAAAATCCATTGTCTAGGAGAAATGGTTGGTCAACTTAAGGAAATGGAAAGTGATAATAAAGCAAATTGTTTTAAATGCTTTTGAAATGGTCAACAAACTTGTCAGATATCTGATTAATGCAGAGGGTGGGAATAGCCCAAAATGTAACATAAAATGCTAGGTGAATTCTACGGATGTAGGGTATCCTAGGAAGGTCCTTCAAGAAGAACTTCCTGAAGAAGAGAGAGGACCAAAGTGTCGAGAGGAAACTTGTAGACTTTAGTCTGTCAATCAAAGACAAGGAGCGTCAGAGAAAGAACTCCAAGCAGGATTGTTGAGGAGCCCAGCTGCTGACCAGTAGAGTGAACAAGTCCAGTCTTGATCAGCAGAACCGAATAAGATGGACATTAATGCAGATGCTGACTTTTGGTGGTGTAGTATTTGTCAATATTATATGAAAATGTATCTTTATATAGCAACGTAGATATTCAAATGTTTCCTTATTGTAAATATAATTTTTATCCCTATTGTCTGTTTATCTGTTTGTCTAAAACTCATTGTGTAACAGTATTTTGTATTTTGATATTGTGTACAGTGTATCTTTTTAATTATACCTTATTTGTCTGCGTGATTATTCACCTGCCCAAAAGAATATAATATTTCTAGAAATATGTTAATTTCTTACACCTTCCTCTGGATCAATAATCAATTTATCCACATATTACAAAGGTCAGAGGAGATCTAAACAGATTAAACTTGATGGACTAAAAGTATTTTTTCAACCTTAATTACGTTGTAACTATGTAACAATTTTATTGAACTCAAAGATATTCTTCGCCAATAGGCAAGAAATTAGGCTGGATAGTCTCACTGTCCATTGGAAATAGGAGCTCATCAATGGGCTCTGAGAAAATAACTGGGTTTCTATAACTTAGTCAGTTCAGTGGTCGTTAACAAGTCCTGACCCTTTTGCAGAGTTTTTAAAAGTATGTGTTTATTTTTAACGTTTACTTGTATTCATGAAACCCTTGACATATATGTAGAATGGCAAAGTCTATGACTTTACAGAACCCTTTACTACAATGACAAATAATCACAAACTCATTTATTATAGTACATTTGTGCTTACATTTACATGCTTACAAATACATTAATGAATCATCACTCTGGTAAACTGAGTGGGGACATGTTTTTTTAAAAGATGGCTCATTTTATGCTTGCTGATAGAACCATAAATTAAATAAGCCCACCATAAACTTAAATTAAATGTGGTTCATAAACCTACTTGCAAAATCTACAGCATATGTTAGGAACTGGCCCCACACTGAGATCCTAAATACTGAAACATGCAAATCCATCCTATGCTGTAAAGGAGCCATGGCTAAAACGAGGTTGTATTGAAGAGTGAAAATAAATGTTAGGCTCATTTGAAAGACCCTCCCCCCAGGTTCCCAGAATTCAGTGCAAGCACTGTATTTCCGGAGCAGGAAATCAGTTTAAAAACATATATTTTTAGGCATTTAAATGTACCCACAGATGACAACACTAAGTTAAGATAGGGGAATGTAGTAGGCTGGTAAAATACAAATGACAAGCAGACAGTGATATTAAGGAGGGATTCAACAGCTTTAATACAATTTCTGGACCTAGCACAGATATCTTTAGTGCAGGCACAATGTCAAAGCACCTAGAATAAGTGCATCTAAACTACTATCCACGCAAAAAAAAAAAAAAAGCATTGTTAGATTATATGAACAGAGATATGTCAAACAGTTAATGGAGGGATAAATTATCCAAATGTAAACTAATTAGATTTGTTTATTTAGGCCATTCATGGAATTAAGCATGCAGTTGTCTGCATTGTTATGAAAATGACTTCCTTTGTTTGTAGATGTCAATCTGATATTTATGTTACTGGAGTCGGACCACATTTTAAACATTTAAACAAATGGCATCCATGTGAGTGCTACTTCTTTCTAAAGCTGGATTTGGTTTGGATGTTCTGTGATGCTGAATCGCATGCTTCAATAAAGTGAACTTCAAAATATTTTTCAAAGAGATCGTATAGAAGTGGAAATGGCATTGACTAGTTGCTCCGTTGTATAAATAAGTCTGTCTGGTCAAAATATCTTTCTTCCTTGTGAATTAAGTTTCAGAACTTAACAGCAAGATTGCTGATAAAACATTTTTAAGAAGTGAAAGGACAATCACAATCATCTGTGAGAAAGCTGAAAAACATGCACTTCAAGATCCAAGGGAAATGAGCAATTATCTATGTAAGGTTTCTCAGTAAAGATCTTTTCTAATGTAAAAGTTGTTTATATTGATTTTTGTACTGAAATATTCACACTACTGGTGTGTAACAGAAAATATGTTAAAAAAAAAAAAAAAAAAAAAAGATGTCAAGCCTTTGCATAAATCTTCAAGAAAACTTTGCACATATATCAAGAAAGTGCAAGCAGATGCAGCAATTTAATTTTCGGTAGCGATTAACCACAAGCTGTACATTTTCACTGGGCCAATTAAGACAAAAATTTAAATAAACATAATTCTTATGTGAAATTTCTCTTTGTAAATCCTGTGACCCAGAGAAAATTCCAAATATATTGTAACTATAAACTACAGGTAATAACAAGTACTGTTCTCAGTTTAGTGTTATTAATCAAATCTGCACATTCTGACAGTAAACTAACACTGAACATTCTGATCACGTACAATCTGATACTGTCGGTTAATGAGAGCTAACAGGCATTAATTACTGATAAGTCTCTGAGGCATATGGTCCATTGTCTTCAGTGCATCAACTAGACAAGTAGAGACTAGGAATGAAAAGTGCTTACACATACAAATATCCCTGTACAGCGCTACGGAATAAGTTGGCGCGATATAAATAATAAATAATAATAATAATAATAATTATATCTTCTGCTATAGTTTTCATTGAATCCAGTGATTGTTATAGGCTAATATCTGAATGGTTACTACAGAATGAAGCTATGCAGATGGCTTCCAAAGTATGGTGATTTATTTCCATAGTTCTAAAGAATGTAAATACCCCCAGGAGTGATAGAATGTCTGTAAACCAATCATTGGAAAGTGATTTAGTAAGTATATTGCCTACCTGCTCGCTGCTGTTTGCTGCAGAGTTTGCTGCAGCGTTTGCTGCCACAGAAGAGAGAGTCTCGAAAAATGCATTATCTGCCGCCGAGTTGCCGGAAGTGCCCTCTGATACGAACTGAGTATGAAGCATAAAACAAGAATTAAATTAATTTTCGAACAGAGAGAATTTATCTTCATCCACTATAAGTATTGTGTTATAGTGCCTCAAAAAAGAAAATTCTGTGTAAATTATGGGGGGTACATGTCTGTACACAAAGTGGCTCCTGAGCACCTTTACAGAGCCTAAAAGGAACAATGTGCACTAGTTTGACTCCGTAGCAAAGGAGGGCGTGTGCTGCTTGATCCGAGCTGTAAATGAAGTCACGTGGAACAAAAATATAAAACATTTAAAAAAACGTGTTTTATTAATATGCTCAGTTTTCATTCCTTTGAAACAACAAACCAACATACAAAATCTTTCATTTAGTGGACCATTAATACACACTGAGAAGTTATTGTAAATTAAAAAATACAGAAACTCTTCAACGTACAAAGTGCAACAGTTACCTTATTGCGAAAATTAAATCTAATACTGTATTTCAAAAGCATGGAAATTATCTAGAAACTAGCGTAGGATTGTAGACTAGATTTTCAGCAAAATAGGCAATTCATTGACAAATCTAATAAATAATGTCAAGCATGCCTGAGTTAGACATAAGGCTGTATTAAACACAAATTTAATCTTTTTAGGTAGATACAACAGTCTGATTAGGTCCAACCTGCTGCCAAAATCTATGTTGCTATAAGTAAACATGAGAATTTTTATTTTTTTTAAATTGACATGGCCAGATGTACTTAGCCGAGAGGCTTGCAGAACATCTCTAATCCTATGTAATGCAATGATACAGATTTATGTGACATCTCCAAGACTTCTGCCCTTGGTACGCAAGGCCCATACTATTGTCTATTCAGTTTGGTTACTAAAACTATTAGCAAAGCATAATGAGGTGCCAAACTGAGTTAAATTTAGTAGTTTATTTTATTTTATTTATATATGAAGTTGGAATGACAGTATGGCACAATTTGTAATCGAAAGTCAAGCAGTGGTGCAATTATCAACAATGTGTACATTTTTCAACAGATAATTTTATCATTATTGTATTAATGGATACCTCACCTCAACATAATCTGTTGGTACGAGTCCTCTTTCACCTTGATTGTTTTTTGCTTCAATCCAGCCACCACCAACATCCTGCAAAAGAGTTTGTGGAGTGACTTATTATTCACTTTATTGATATATTTGACCATTGACCACGTTTAGTTATTCAAAAGACCATATAAAAAAATTAAACAGCAGTAACATGAACCTTATTACATGTATGTATGTATGTATGTATGTATGTATTTTAAATAATAAACATAAAAACACTACAATGCAATAAAAAAGAGAGACTTACCTTTTATATTAGACATACAAAAATAAATAATATAGTTGGGAACATGTAGATTATGTCATAGCCTTAAATTATAAATAGCATGTGACAAATTTATAACCTGAATAATCAGAAAAATAAAGATTACAACTTGTGAATCACGGGACAGCTATACAGCGGGTGGAAGTCCACAAAAAACTTAGTTCATAGATGTTAACAGATTCCACCATGTCACCACAAAGTGAAAAGTTCATAGAAATAAGGGCAATGTTTGTGTGACATATACTATTATGTTTAAAATCTTATACACTTTCATAGGAAATGTATTTAACTTTTAGGCAATAAAGAATACAATTAATTGCTTTGTGTTTAAAAAAGTTTATCTTTTTTAAAAAACGTTTACTGAAAATTGCGGTAAATGCCAAAATATCAAACTATATATCAAATTCCTCTCTTTCTCCTCTAGAATACCTTCCACTATTCATTATATAAGTACATGCCCTCTGGTTCCAAGCTAACCGGGACTTCAGTAGATGGACAAAACAGAACATTTTATACACAAACAGAACCTGCCGTAAATAAAAGGTTCTGTTAATGTTGTTAGCGTGTTACCCACTTCTCAAACATTTTTTTCCCCTAAACTACTGTAATCCATTAAACGTCATGACCATACCTCACTTTCTATTTATGCATATTAACAATAATATTTGTCTGCCATTTGCAAAGAAGTAAAAAAATATTGGTTTTCTAGAGGAGAAAAAGACATTGAGTTTCTAGTGCGTATGCATGAAACATATAAGCATTGATTTGATGGCAGATAAGTACTTAAATGCCAGAGGGTCTGTCCATCCAATCTAACTAAAAGTTTACTTAATTAACCCCCAGGGTATTCTTAGGATTATCACAGCCTACTACTACTTCCACTTCCATTTATCTGCTACTCTTGAACTTGGTGCTCTCAATAAAAAAACAATATAATACATACATAAGTATTAACAGATGTATCTTCATTTGGGTAATTTTCAATTTCAATTAAACTTAAATCAAGTCGATTTTCAGCACTACTATGATCTGATGAAGTCCAAAATCTCTGATCCAAAATCAGAATGTTTTATGATGTCCTGTTCCATAGAAGCTGAATAAGCCAGTGTTATGAGACTCCATAGGCCCATCAATCACTCATAATCCCCATCCCTCACACTTTCAGCAATCTTTGCCATCCTATTCATCACCTTCCTAGCGCCCGCAAAATTCTTTGTTGCAGCACTTTTGGTTCCCCCTTTTCTTGTACAAGTTAATTATTATGTTATCAGTGGAGGCCCACTTCATTTTTCGGGACCTTATGTAGGATCGGGGGGCAATTTCAGGTACTACATGTGGTTCACAGTGATGAAGATGGGTCTGTCTTAATTTCTGGAGGCATCGTTATGGGAAGAACTTTTCCATGAGGAACGGGCCTTATAGCCGAAGGGATATTGAACCTTTTTTTTCTTTTTTCTTGAAGGGCCAATCTAAGTGACTGGTTGACTCATGCCAAATATTGGGGACGGCAAAGAGCATGCATTTTTTCTTACCTTTCACTCATTCAGTCAAGCTAACATAGCATGTAATGCAGCATACCTGAGGAAACAACTTTTTGTCCTCATTACCAACATGACATGACAGGCAATATAAAAGTAGTAGGCTTGCTTTACAGTTAGAAGAAGAAGAAAGTGTGGTGATATTGTGGAACTGAATATCAAAGGCGGTTGTTACAGCAGATTCCATAGATTAAAGGGGGTTGGATGTATTTTGATTAAAAACGAGCATACACGGTTATGTAATTTAACTAGAAAAGGTAATATATTGATCCAGGGTAAAATCTGATTGCCAGTATTTGAAATGACACAACTGGCAGGGTTTAAGATGGTTTGTTTTACGTTCCTCTGAATCAACTGACAATTCAAAAAATAGAAAGATCCAAGGAAAGGTTGGACTTGATGGACTTAGTCTATTTTCAACCTGAATTACTATGTTGTTAGACCCTCCTGAGCCGTTATGGCTGTCAAATGAACACTATAATATTAATAATAACCTATAAGTTAAACTTACACCAACTAAAATAAAAGAGAACAATTCTATGAGTGAAGTCCTTCAGCTTTAATGGCATTTTCTAAAAAAATAGAAAGCAATATAATTTAAAGCCTTTCTCCTAAACCATTTGTGTTGCCATCTAACTAGTTCCTTTTTCCAGGGTCTTCTAAAGACAAACATTTTTTGTCAGCATTTTTTTTTTTTTCTTTATTTTATATTGTATTTTTTTTTTTTGTACTTAGTTCAGGATAGGTAATTTAGGGAGTTGAGTGATAGGGGCTACAGGGTGTTAGGTTAATAGAGGTCCATAGATAAGGCGGGTAATGTCCCTAAGGGGCTCTATAAAGACCCTTATAATTTTAGGTTAGTAAGCCATATGGGTTCAAGTTCAAAAGAAAGATTGCTCAGGCTGGCTTTCTAAAACAAAAAAATAGGAAAAGTTCACAGGTTGAATAATCAAATTAAAGTGTATACTTAAAGAGGGGACATAAGGTGTTTAGGTGAAATTTTCTCTTTAAGTTGTGCCAAAACAACAAAAAATCCCCAGCATCAGTGCCAAATCCCACAGTTCTTCACATTATGCAGTGGTTCATTTCTAAAAGGTTTTGGCTAGTCAGGCAGTAAACATTCAGATATCAAAATGAAATTAAACCTATAGCACTACAGGAAAATAAAAGGGAAACCTAAAAACACATTTTTCTTCTTTGTTGTATCTGAGAAAGAGAATTTGATGTGCTGCAATGTGTTTTGTTTATTCTCATGATACTCTCAAAGCAGAAAAAAATAATTCAAATATCTGGAGATATTTTTTATTTGTAACGCACCAACATATTCAATAGTGCTATACAGGGTTTAAGTACAAAATGTAGATTATTAAAACACATGCAAAAAAAAAAAAAGTTTTTGAGGAGTAATATAGACGATATTGAAGGCAAGTTGACATATCATATTTTATGTGCCAGTTTTTCAACTTCACTCTGTTTTTAAAGTTAAAGTGGAATTGTGCAAAAGTTATATGTTTATCTATGTTGCAGACATCTGTAATATGTTGATATTATATTTAAGGGCGTGTCAACATCTGCACTACACACTTTATAGCCAGGCACCTTAACCCTTTGCTAACTTTATACTGACATTTCAGTAAAAGAACAAAAACACTATTGTCCATTTTAAGCAAAGTATTTTTTTTATCATAACCTTTAAACTTTAATGTCTAGTGGAAAAATTGTGTGTGATCACCTTATAGAAAAAAAAGCTGAAATCGAAGCTTTAATATGGAAAGCAGAATTTGTCAGCAGCAAAAAAAGTTAAGTAAATTGATACGGGCAGAGGAGTATCTACTTTTTATGCAGCCCTAGGCCTGTTCAGATGTGTGTGCACAATTTCACGTATTCTTGTGTTCATTGGAGATATCAATGTATTACTTTTTAGAATGAATGTATTTGCCGTTTGCTCACCCACCTTGTTTGTTATTGATACTATTTCCCCTTCCTTGACAGTCAGCTCATTATTTCCAGGTTCAGCAACAAAATCATACAAAACCCGAGCCTAAAAGTGAAAGAAGAAAATGAAGCTTTAGTCATCAGAATAAGACCATAACGAAATAAAACGAACAGTCACAGGTTATTTTTAGTACAAGTAAGATGACTAATCCCTATGGTAAACACTCACTACGATCTTGCTATTAAGCTTCACTGCAGAAATAAGCATCTTAGAAATAGGACATACTAAAGGAACCTTGAGAAAGCTATTTTTCTCAGCATAGTGTTAAGATACTAAACACGTAAACCAATGGATGTAAACATGCTGGTTCTGTATTACTAAACTGAATTGACATCCACAAGCATCAGGCAATCTGGGCTTAAAGGTACAGGGCGGAGGTTTCAAAATGCAGCATAACTTAAAAGCAGAGGTAATAAGAAGTACTATCAGCATTTCTGCACACTCACTAAGCAGGCAATGGCCTCACATGCATTGTACTGTTGTGTTTGCGTCATTCAGTTGTGCCTGACTCTCTGCAATCTCATGGACCTCAACACCCCATGCTGATCCACTAGCTATTCATGGCAGAGATACTGGATTGGGCCACAGCATACAGCTCCTGGTATTCCTATGTGGTCTCCTATCCAAGTACTGATTAGGCCCAACCCTGCATGGCTTCAGGGTGGTGCGATCTCTTGATTCCCTAATAGGATTTCGTCCTTTCACTCCAGTGACCTGGGTTTGATTCCAAACCACTGGACCACCAGGGAACCCACCACATGCATCGGGGCACTGCTGATAATTGCGGATTACTCTAAAGAGTTCCGTTAACAAGATTTTCATTCTAAAGCCATCTGATGATATGAATCTGATCATGTGTAGAACAAAGCAATTCACATAATTCATGTCAGATGGTATTGGACAGTAAACAATTAATGCAGGCAGAATAATTAGCAATTATAAAAAAAAAAAAAAGGAGTAGAGGTGCTCATCTGAGAATGAGTAGGTTAGCTCTAGTTACCTACTCAGAGAGCAACCTCTTTTAGCTCACTTGTGCCCTTCACAGGGAGAAATATTCTGTAGTATATCAGTCTAGTGTCAATCAAAAGAGTGATCCAGCCCTGAAATACCAAGCAATTCTACCCTTAACAGGAGAAACAGCAGATCCCAGACGTACGTTTTGGCCTTCTTTGGGCCTCGTCAGTGAAGTGTCGCTGATGACTCCCTAAGACACAGTGAGCAAGGGGTCCACGCCTGGTTCCCCCTAGCAATGATTATCAATAATCACCTGAAGAATGAGGTAATATCTCAGGCCTGGTTGGTGATCAAAAAATCTAATTGACAGGTGATTTTTATTAAAAAAAAAAAAAAAAAAATATATATATATATATATATATATACATACACATACATATATACACATACATATATACACACACACACATATACATACATACACACACACACATATACATACATACACACAGTATCTCACAAAAGTGAGTACACCCCTCACAATTATTTAAAAAAAATATTATATATTTTCATGTGACAACACTGAAGAAATGACACTCTGCTACAAACTAAAGTAGTAAGTGCACAGTCTGTATAACAGTAAACAATACATTTGCTATCCCCTCAAAATAACTCAACACACAGCCATTAAAAAACATTGGCAACAAAAGTGAGTACACCCCTAAGTGGAAATGTCCAAATTGGGCCCTATTAGCCATTTTCCCTCCCTGGTGTCATGTGGCTCGTTAGTGTTACAAAGTCTCAGGTGTGAATGTGGAGCAGGTGTGTTAAATTTGGTGTTATCACTCTCACACTCTGTGAGGAGCTGTGATTGCCGCAAAAGGTGGCTCTACAAAGTATTGACTTTAGGGGGGTGAATAGTTATGCACATTGACTTTTTCTGTTATTTTGTCCTATTTGTGGTTTGCTTCACAATAAAAACGAACATCTTCAAAGTTGTGTGCATGTTCTGTAAATTAAATGATGCAAATCCACAAACAATCCATGTTAATTCCAGGTTGTGAGGCAGCCAAACACGAAAAATGCCAAGGGGGGTGAATACTTTTGCAGTGTGTGTGTGGTGTGTGGTGTGTTACCACATTGATAGTTAATTGTTGAATGGATCGCGGTTTCAAAGGACCTGGTAGTTTACAGGGTCTGAAATGCTGTAGCAGAGTATTTTTTTTTTTTAAACTGGCCGGCTGGTGTTATACCTGCAAGCTAATGTAGGAGGGATAATGTACAAAGTGCTATAGCCTAGTCATGTCAGTATAAGTTTGTCTTGCCTTTCTTGGTTTTCCTCCTCTGTAGGAAGCTGAAAAGTCTGTTGTGCTGTCCCCACTCCTTTCTAACCCTATTTATTATGGTCTGGTGGATTTCAGAGTTAAAGCAGCAATGCTATTGCATATTGTATTGGTTCTTAAAGCAGCAATATAGACTTTTGACCCTTTTATATGTATCCACAGAACTATATTATCACTGAAGAAGCTATGTACACCAAAGCGAAACGCATTTGATCATCCATTTATTTGTGCATTTCGGTATATATTATATATCAGCATTTTGTATCGCTTTGGATTTTATTGCTACATCATTGTTTTTACATGACCTAAAGTCCGACCCAGAGGGTGGAGAATTCTGTAAAACAAAAATAAACTGGAATTTTTATATATGATCGTGTATGTTCTTTGTACAACGAGAACTATATCAATACATCATTTCACACACAAGATTGGAAAGATCATATAACAATGGTATAACTACACTCCATCCAGCCGCACAGATTCACATCTAGGTACTAGTAAGGAGCATTTGCGCTTCTCCAACCACAACTCTGAGATTTCTACATAAAGATGGCCTAGGCTATAAGAAGATTGCTAAGACCCTGAAACTGAGCGGCAGCACAGTGGGCAAGACCATACAGCGGTTTCACAGGACAGGTTCCACTCAGAACAGGCCTTATCATGGTCAGCCAAAGAAGTTGAGTGAACATGCTCAGTGTCATATCAAGAGGTTGGGAAATAGACGTATGAGTGCTGCAGAGGTTGAAGGGGTGGGGGGTCAGTCTGTCAGTGCGCAGACCATACGCCACACACTGCATCAAACTGGTCTGCATGGCTGTCATCCCAGAAGGAAGCCTCTTCTAAAGATGATGCACAAAAATGCCTCCAAACAGTTTGCTGAAGACAAGCAGACTAAGGACATGGATTACTGGAACCATGTTCTGTGGTCTGATATGACCAAGATAAACTTATTTGGTTCAGATGGTGTCAAGCGGGTGTGGCGGCAACCAGGTGAGGAGTACAAAGGCAAGTGAATCTTGCCTACAGTCAAGCATGGTGATGGGAGTGTCATGGTCTTTGCCTGCATGAGTGCTGCCGGCACTGGGGCGCTACAATTCATTGAGGACCAAAGCCTTGCTAAAGAAGATGAAGGTAAAATTGATGGACTGGCCAAGCATGTCTCCAGACCTAAACCCTATTGAGCATCCATGCCCATGAGGGTTAAGGCAGTGCTGTAAAATAATGATGGCCACACAAGATATTGACACTTTGGGCCCAATTTGGATATTTGCACTTAGGGGTGTACTCACTTTTGTTGCCAACGGTTAAAAAACATTAATGGCTGTGTGTTGAGTTATTCTGTGGGGACAGCAAATTTACACTATATAGAACAAAAACAATTATTCACAGTAAAGGCAGTGAGATTGTAAAACTCGTGACTAAAGGAAGTTGTGATGGCAGATTAAATAGAGAACTTAAAAATATATATCGAATGCCTTTTTAAACAAAAAAGGCATACAGAGTTATGCTGAATAACTAGAGTAGGAGGAGTATTGATCCCTTTGCCAGCATTTGGGATCAGGAAGGATTTTTTTCCCTTCGACAATTGGCAATGTTTTAGTGGGTTTTTGTTTGTTTGCCTATGCCCTTGACCAATCAAGAATTCACATAATACAAGAGGCTTTTTTTCAACATTAATGATGATGTTACAAGTAAAAATTACAATTAGCTTTAAATAAACACTGAAGATGTTCCATATGTGATATAATTTTAAATACATTTTATTTTGGGTGTCAACTATTTAAATAATGGCTGATTTAGCTAGGAAGTTCATAAACACCAACCCGCACTATTTATAAAATAGACTCACTCTAGAGATAGGTTAACCATAGCTTACTTTTAAAAAGGTAAAATGAAAGAATGCATACAGCATTGCTATACAGTTTCTAATATTTGTGCTATGGCTTCTGTATGTGTTGAAGCCAAACAACCAACATCTATTTCTTATCCATGCAAATTATATTTAGGAATCTTAATCCATTTCACAGAAAAACGTTGAGAAACCTATTGTAAAAAGTTATGTTTATTAATACCTTTATAGAATTGTTCCCCAATGCACCAGACATATTTATATTAAGTCTGATAATTCCATAGAATCTACAATGTTTCTGCTGCTGTAATGGCAAAACATCAAAAACATCACTGCAAGAAGAGTTAAAAGGAAACAACATATGAATGAGGCTAAGCAGTGGCACAGGAAAGGATATATGGAGATTATATATATATATATACATACATACATTTATGTTTTGAAAGTATAGATATGTTGTACTTATTACTTCACATTTATGGGCTGTGTATATATATATATATATATATATATATATATATATATATATATATATATATATATATATATATATATATATATATATATATATATATATATATATATATATATATATATACACACATATACAGCCCATAAATATATATATCTAAACCTGCTTCCAGCTCAGAGTTCTGAGAAAATCAGTTATTACACTGCATTCTGGGAAGCTGAGCTGGGACATGCAAATATGCCCACAAATGCCTTGCTGTTCAATCCATAGTCATTTTCAAACATGGCTTCCTTTAAGCTTATGACTGCTGTACTACACAGCTTTAATGCAAAGCCAAGGCTGGATTTTACACAAGCTGAGAATCCTATCCATGTACAGCCTTTTCAAGCCTACTGGCTATCATCAGCATGGAGCGGGATAGATAGATATATGTATGTTTGTTTGTATTTATATGTTTTAAGACTTTTCAATAAAGTTCCTGTTTATTTGTCTTCCATTGTTGGTTAACAATTAACAGTTAACAAGTGTTAAGCACTGGAATGATAGGCTTCGTTTATTGTTATAAATATGCTATTCCACCAAATGTCCCAGCTCAGCTTCCCAGAATGCAGTGTTATAATATTTTTTTCGGTTTTCTGAGCTGGGAGCAGGTTTTTAACTTGCTTAAGACATTCAAATGTGAACACAGATACACTATTTATTTAATATATACACATATATATATATATACATATATATATTTATATATATATATATATATATATATATATATAGTGGATATAAAAAGTCTACACACCACTGTTAAAATGTCAGGTTTCTGTGCTGTAAATAAATAAGACAATGATAAATCATTTCAGAACTTTTTCCACCTTTAATGTGACCTATAAACTGTATAACTCAATTGAAAAACAAACTGAAATCTTGTATGTGGAGCGAAGAAAAATAAAAAAGAAAGTCTGCACACCCTCTTATAACTGGGGATGTAGCTATGTTCAGAATTAAGCAATTACATTCCAAATCATGTTAAATAGGAGTCAGCATACACCTGCCATCATTTAAAGTGCCACGGATTAACCCCAAATAAAGTTCAGCTGCTCTAGTTGGTCTTTCCTGAAATTTTCTTAGTCGCATCCCACAGCATCAGAGGGATCTCATTGTTAAAAGGGATCAGTCAGGAGAAGGGTACAAAAGAATTTCCAAGGCATTAGATATACCATGGAACACAGTGAAGACAGTCATCATCAAGTGGAGAAAATATGGCACAACAGTGACATTACCAAGAACTGGAGCTCCCTCCAAAACTGATGAAAAGACGAGAAGAAAACTGGTCTGGAAGGCTACCAAGAGGCCTGGTTGTGTGGTACATGTGACAACAATCTCCTGTATTCTTCATATGTCTGGGCTATGGGGTAGAGTGGCAAGATGAAAGCCTTTTCTTACAAAGAAAAACATCCAAGCAAGGCTACATTTTGCAAAAACACATCTGAAGTCTCCCAAAAGCATGTGGGAAATGGTCTTATGGTCTGATGAAACCAAGGTTGAACTTTTTGGCCATAATTCCAAAATATATGTTTGGCGCAAAAACAACACTGCACATCACCAAAAGAACACCATACTCACAGTGAAGCATGGTGGTGGCAGCATCATGCTTTGGGGCTGTTTTTCTTCAGCTGGAACTGGGGCCTTAGTTAAGATAGAGGGAATTATGAACAGTTCCAAATACCAGTCAATATTGGCACAAAACCTTCAGGCTTCTTCTAGAAAGCTGAACATGAAGAGGAACTTCATCTTTCAGCATGACAACCACCTAAAGCATACATCCAAATCAACAAAAGAATGGCTTCACCAGAAGAAGATTAAAGTTTTGGAATGGCCCAACCGGAGCCCAGACCTGAATCCGATTGAAAATCTGTGGGGTGATCTGAAGAGGGCTGTGCACAGGAGATGCCCTCGCAATCTGACAGATTTGGAGTGTTTTTGCACAGAAGAGTGGGCAAATCTTGCCAAGTCTAAATGTGCCATGCTGATAGACTCATACCCAAAAAGACTGAGTGCTGTAATAAAATCAAGAGGTGCTTCAACAAAGTATTAGTTTAAGGGTGTGCATACTTATGCAACCATATTATTTTATTTTTATATTTTTTCTTCCCTCTACCTAAAAGATTTCAGTTTGTTTTTCAATTGAGTTATACAGTTTATAGGTCACATTAAAGGTGGAAAAAGTTCTGAAATGATTTATCTTTGTCTCATTTTTTTACAGCACAGAACCTGACATTTTAACAGGGGTGTGTAGACTTTTTATATCCACTGTAATATATATATATATATATATATATATATATATATATATATATATATATATACACACATACACACACACATACATACATACATACATATACACATATACACACACAATAAAGACCTTCAAAAAGGTGCCAACAATTAGAATGGTCAAACAAAAAATTCAAATATGGAACAATAACCAAGAAAAAAATATATATTTATACACGGTAGATCAATACAACGCAGCCCCTGTGTCCAATTACAGAGACCTCCTATTTAGGGGCTATGGTGTGCCCCACAAGCTGGCTAATTGCCCTGCAATACAGGAGTATAGATTACATACCAAACAGGAAGGGTGAAAGTAAAAAAATAAATAAAAAAAACTCATACATATTAATAAAAACAACGACTTTAATGTATTGTAATCCACATTGGGTCAGAACCAAAATCTATCAGTGCAATGTGGGTATAGCACAAACACCCATCATTTAACTTCCCAACTGGGTAAAGAAACTGCTGAATATATCAACAATGATAGAAAGAAATAGCTGAAGAACAGCATATTTAAAATGATTGGAATGATGGACTGAACAGTACAGAAAGTTATTTTCCAGATACCGCCATTTTATATGCCAAATTAATTCTCCAAAATGTCACATGACTGCTTAAACATAGTTCTGTTAATCAAGTTTACAAATGTTTTTTTCCAGTGCATCTTATATTTTAATAGTAAAATAGTTTTGAGTTGGGAGCTATGTTTTTATGACAAATATTGTAACACTTTCTTAAAAAGGGCCATAGAACATAATTCTTTTTTCAAATATTTAAGAGAGTATACATATGTCTGTAGATTTAATTGGCAGACAAGTGTTAGTTATACATCTTTATTACTGTTCATTGCTTGAAAGGTGCAATATCCCAAATCCGATCAATATCTGTTTTCTTCTGCTTTGAGAGCATCGTTTGGGAAAAAAAGACACAGGAATATTTTATATTAAATATTCTTTCTTTAAAGTGATAATATTAACAAGGTGATATATTAAATAAATTAGCTTTATTAATTGGTACATTTTTTCTTTGTTTCCTTTTTCCTTGGCCACTGGATTGCAGATGAATTATGACATGTATATACTATTTTTACTGTCAGTTGTGAGGGAAATTACATGGTAAATATGTCGCTGTCCCATGGTGCTTATTTATTGGTACCTGCTTGAATTTACACACATTTACCGGACGACCCTTATACCATTACAGCTCCATTTTCTTGTCCTTGCACACCGATGGCATTGACTTACCCGATGCACTTCCTCAGCAATAAACCCACTCTAATCATTGTATTCTGCTACCTATCCTATTGTACCAAATTACACCATGGATGACATTACTGCAACAAAGTAAATGCTTCTTTATCCAGCTGTACTGAGATTCATTTTGTCTCCAGCATCCCCTTAGTATGTAAGCTTGTGAGTAGCAGCCTTATGTTACTCAAACCTTAGACTGTGGCCCACTCTTCTTCTATCTGTATATTTAAATTTGTATTGCTATTAACTTTTCAACTAATGCAGTCAGAAAAACAGTAATCCATTAAGTACAGTATATACTGGAGTATAAGCCGACCCGAGTATAAGCCGAGGCACCTATTTTACCACAAAATACTGGGAAAAATGAGTGACTCGAGTATAAGCCGAGGATGGGAAATGTGCTGCCCCCTGTGTCCCTCTTGTGCCCTCTGTGTCCCCCTCATGTGTGCCCTTTTCTTGTGTCCCCCCTCTCCCTTCCCTGTGTCTCTTCTCCCCTCTCCCTCCCTGTGTCTCTTCTCCCCTCTCTCTTCCCTGTGTCTCTTCCCCCCTCTCCCTCATCACCCTCCTCAACCTACCTTCTCATTCTAAACCCCCCTCCTCATTCTAAACCCCCCTCCTCATTCTAAACCCCCCCTTCTCATTCTAAACCCCCCTTCTCATTCTAAACCCCCCCTCCTCATTCTAAACCCCCCCTCCTCATTCTAACCCCTCCCCTCCTCCTCATTCTAACCCCCCCCTCCTCCTCATTCTAAACCCCCCCGCCGCATTCTACCCCTCTAAATACCTCCCTTTCCCCTCATTTACCTCCATCTGCAGCTTCTGCTCCGGCCTCCACGCTCCTTCCGGCGTCTTGATTCGGCCAATGCTAATGACGTGGAGCGCATTTGACGTCACGTCATTAGCATATACCAGGTGCCGACGCAGGAAGGAGCGAAGGCCGGAGGAGAAGCTGCAGATGGAGGTAAGTGAGGGGAAAGGGGGAGGTATTTAGGGGGGTTTAGAATGAGGAGGGGGGGTTGAGGATGAGGCGGGGGGAGGGAAAAAGACACGGGGGGGGGTAGAGAGACACGGGGGGGGGTAGAGAGACACGGGGGGAGAGTGACTCTAGTATAAGCCGAGGGGGCCCCTTTTAGCCTTAAAAAAAGGGCTGAAAAACTCTGCTTCTACTCGAGTATAAACGGTAGGTTCTTACACTTAAAAATTTTTAATGTACCTATTTTCTTTTTATTGTACATGCATCTTTTAACCTTAAACATAAAAATATTTTTATCGCTTATCTTCATTGCAAATCTACCTTGAATGCATTTCCTAATGTCCTTGGCACATTTCTGCCCATATGATAAGAAAGAAAGTATGCTAAGAACTAATTAATGAGGCTAAAGTTTAAATACTTTAGGTGATATTAAAGCTATTTTGCATAGCCTTAAGATTTATCTAGGGAGTTCAAGTTAAACAAGAAAGTTCACTTATTATATTAAGGAACAACACTTTTTTTCTTGGCAACATTTAAACTCTGTACAAGTCTCACAGTAATGTAAGTCCACTAATTTCATCATATTTAACCACATAGAATTACAAATGCAGGTGCAGAGCAACTTTTAAATTGCAGTTACCTTTTATAAATGTAAGAACATACTGTTTGTAGGAGGTATTGTGGTATATAAAACTACAGCCCATAAATGTGAAGAAATAAGTACAACATATCTATACTTTCAAAACATATATGCACTAGACCAGAGGGTTTTAACAGCCAGGCCTCAGTCTGGTACTGGAATGAGGAAAGCCTAACATTTTATACAAACCATAACCATCAGTCCCAGTTATAGATAAGCAATTAAAAATTGTACTCTAAAATTCAGTAAATCCCATGATATATCACTCAGGATCAAAATTCAGACAAACTACAAATAATAGTCCATCATCAGCCCCACCCATACTCCAGGAGCAGTCCTAAATCAGGTCTGCCCAGGTGCAGTGTGCGTGTAAAAAAATATTTAGAATACTGACATCGGGAGAGTGGATCAGCACCGGAAGAGACCTGGTTCAGTGACCACAGGAGCACACTATGATTACCACTAGACACCAAGGATACCATTATAAAATATATATATATATATATATATATATATATATATATATATATATATATATATATAGAATAGATGTCTGATCACTCTATTTTTTTTTTAAATACCTTTCTCCCACTCACCCCTCCAATATCTCAATGTGGTAAGAACAAGCAGAGTTTGTCTTTGCCGTTGAGAGGTAATTAGATGAGAGAAGAGGAGTTAGACTTGCCTCAGCCACTACAAGGGTTAATTTGATTCTTTGGTGGCAAAAAAATCCCTATGTCATCATGTAGTCAGGTCCCTTTACCTAAACTCAATATTCAAACACTGTTACCACAGATATTAAACCACAAGGAACCAATGTTGAATACTTAAAAAAAAAAAAGATTTTTAGAAAAAAAAGGTTAGCCAATTTTTAATGATCCATAAAAAATATTTTTAGTTTATTTTAGGATGAAAGTACAATATAAGATTCACATCTTTCTTTAGCACTACACTAATATATCTAAAATTATTATCACACTATATAAATATTTCAAAGAAGCATATTATATTTAAATATAGCACCAACAAGTTCTGATGTTTTCAAGGCACTTTTGGACTGAGATCTAAATAAATACTTTATAAATATAAAAATATACTTCCTCACTGATTATAAAGCATATAAACATTAAGGAATTGAAAATGGCTCTTTAAACTTTGTATTCCGTAAACATATATTGGGGCCTGTTAAAATTAAAATTATTTATACCATTTCACAATGATTCTTTCTTGAGCTCTCATTTTTGTTAAGAATGTGTTTGATATTTAAGTTTCATGTTCGTAAAACCTTGAACTGTAATATCCTAAATATCCTAAAAATAGCCAAGTGGATTGTATAATGAGCACCAATGTTTCCAGGGGAAGCATCATATTATTAAACAGTTCACTAAGGAAGGACGTGGTGCTCCAGTCAACCAAAATTGTTCTTGAAACAAATGAATCCCAGCACAGGGGGCTTCTTCTATATGGTATTTTTATTAAATATTATAAACACAAAATGTTTTAGATAGTAAAAACGAAAAAATACACAACGTTTACATTATCCAACTTTTTTAAATGAATTATTCTTTACTGCAGGGTTTATTTTGCTTTTCACTTCCTGTTACGTGTTACTTTCTGTGGAGGGGCTGGGGTTGTTCTTATAAACTAATGAACTTCCCAAAACTTTTGTCAAACTGAAAAATTTAATTGAATTGTGTACAATTTTATTAAAAATTCTTATAGATTAAAAAAAAAAAGCAATTAAAGGGAGGACTCACTTGTAGCAATATTCAGAGTTACAGGGAGTAGTTATATTGAGCAAGAATAGCAATTATCCCTTCTTAAATGTCCTAATATTTATCAAATTACTCGGAAGTGGGTACAATTTATTAAATAAACCTAGTTATAATCTATATAAAATAAAAATAAGCCAAAGATTATATTTAACTCCTCTTCAAATCAAGGAGTGCAACCTGGCATAAAGCAGAGTGCATTTGCAGAAGGGGGAAGGAAGCCATGTTCATTTTCTGGGGAGAAATTCACTTTTTTTTTTTTAAATAAATCAGACATTTTATACATTAATATTATCCTAGACTGGGAATTTAAAAAATATATATAAATATATTAAATTCAGGGAACAGAATGAACTAATTTGAAGTCATGGAAAAGCATATGTAAAAAGATTTAGGTAGACTAGCCAAAAAGTTAAAATACAGAAGTATACTCTGGCTTCATGGTTTTGTTGGGCCCTGTCATGGCAAACAGTCTTTTTTGAATCCTAACCAACTGCTTGATCTGTAGATAAAGTTCTGAGCATAGTACTTATGCAACAGAAACCTTACTTGGCAAGTCATGCTTCCTCTTATGTGTCATAGTGGTGTCATTGTCTGTATTAATTATATTTTCCTTACAAGTTTTAGATGAATGGTATCATTCTATAAACATTTTTCTTTTTACACCACAACTAAATAAAAGTAATTATTTTTGTTATTTTTTAAAAAAATTTTTTTTAAATAAGACGAGGAAACCACTTAAAAGGACTAAGGGAAGCATTGTTTTATTTGTTCCATCTGAAACATGTAATGTGACAATGTATTTTTATTTTTTTATTAAGAGCAGAATAAACTGCTGGTGCATGAGTCACACACCATCATTCAGGTGTATGATCTGTGCACAGAGAGGCACTTCGTGTTTGGTTCAAGGAAGTTCAATCAATTTTTACTTAATATTTTTTACTTGCACGAAACAACTTATGTTGAAACATGCTTTTTAAATGCACACTAGGGTTTTTATTAATTTCCATGTTCCTTAAATTGCATTAAATTGCTGCAGGCTGGTAAACACAGAAATGTAGACCAGAAGCAGAAAAAATAATTATTTCCCTCCCTGTGCATTAAGGAAAGATAATCACCAATGATAACCCAACAAAAACATATTTGATTTTCAACCCTAAACCAAACAAAGATTTTTTTTTTTTTCCCCTCTGGCAGAATTTAATATTCCAAGCAAACAGATATGGAAACCCATATAACCTTGAAATTATTATACACATACACAGAAATTCATAATACAAATATTGTTCAGGAACTATTCTACAGTAAGGCAGTGAGGTAGAGTCTAAAGTGAAAGGACTATTTCCAGTGGATTTCTGGAACCTTATTCTCCATCTCATAAATATTTATGCAGTGAAGTAAAAATATCTTCCAGAATTCCCCATACAGAAAGGTGGTCATAAAGATAGTAAAATAATTGGCTATTGAACATAACCTGTAAAACCGTACCATTTTTTTTCTGTGTACCTGGAGATCGGGAACCAAAAGTTACTGGAATAGGAAAGTTTGTCCATGAAGTAAAAAATTAAGTAGGTCAGAGATTAGAAGAATTCTATCAAGAAAATTCTTTGGTCATATTAAACACTTTTCCAACCGCCTCAGCGGCAACGCCACACATGGACATCACAAAATTGAAAATGCAGACATTAAATTGATTATATACTTTTTTTATTATTATTTATATTGGTTTATTTGAAACATGCTATCAGTTGTGTCTTGTGTAAGGTAGTGATGTATTTTGGAGATGTTTTTTTTAGATGAAAAGATATTGTCAGTGAATGTATGTGAGGAATGAAATCGAGGGTAAGGTCCAGTAGAACCCCCAAGAGAAATGGCCTGAAAGGTGGGAGTGATGACGGGATTGTTGACAGTGAGAGAGACCTGAGGAATTGATGCTGTTGTAGAGGGTGGGAAGATTGCAAGTTCGCTCTTGGACATGTTGAGTTTGAGGTGGTGGGTGAACATCCAGGAAGATATATTTGAGAGGCGGTTAGAAGCTCATGCTAGAAGAGTGATGTCTGCTTAGAGATGATACTGAAATCCAAAATATTTTATTAGGATTCCAAGAGAGGATATACAGATGCAGAAGAGGGGGCCGAGGTCTGAACCTTAGGGAAGCCAACAGAAAGAGGGTGAGGAGAATAAGAGGTGCCAGAGAAGGAGACCCTAAACGTTCAATCGTGTAGGTATTATGTGAACCATGATAGAGCAGTATATCGGATGCCAAAAAGAGCAGATAATTTGGATCAGAAGAGGGTGGTCAACTATGTCAAAGTCAGCAGAGATCTAGAAGGAGTAGAATAGAAAAGCGACTCTTTGACTTGGCGGTGATCAAGTCATTAGTGACTTTTGTGAAAGCTGTCTCAGTGGAGCGTTGGGGCTGGATTGGAAGGTTTCAAGAAGGGAGATGGAGGAAATAAATTGGGTAAGGCGATTGTAGACGAGCCACTCAAGGAGTAGGGGAAGTAGAGAGAAAAGGTGATAGTTAGATGCAGAATCCAAGTCAGATGAGGGTTTCTTAAGAATGGGTGTAAGGACGGCATGTTATAAAGTTGATGGAAACATGCCAGTATTTAGGAAAAGCGATGTGTGAGAGCTGGTATAAGTGTGGTAGAGTGGGGAGCAATAACCTGTGATGGAATAGGATCCAGAGGACAAGAAGTAAGGCGAGAGGTTGATAGTAGACTGTAGTCAAAGTTGGAGGAACTCTATACAGTCAGAAAAAACAAGACCTGGAGCTGACTGCAGCTCAGACCATGGCCCTCATTCAATTGCGATTTAGCCAATTGAATAGTGCTCTAAATAAGCACATAACATATATTTTTTAAATAAGTTTTTAGTTAGTGAAAACCTTGCTTTTAGATAGATGCTTACTAAGTAAAAACTTCTTTAAAAAAAATATGTTATGTGCTTATTTAGACCCCTATTCAATTGGCCAAATTGCAATTATAAACTCATGGGCCCTCATTCAATTGCAATGTTCAGAATTAAACCAAAAAAAAAGGAGTGAAAACCGTCAGACCAAGAAGATACAAAAAATAAAAAATATCTCACCAGTGAATATACAGATTTAAGGGACTAGACATGGAAGACAGAATACCTGAAGAACTTTGGACAGAAGTTTGTGACATTTTATAGAAAACAGCAACAAAGACCATCCTCAAAAGAAAGAAAACTAAGAAGGCAAACTGGATGTCTGATGAGCTTTTTAAAGTAGCGCAGGAAATAAGAAAAAAAAAAAGGTAGTGGAGAGAAGAAGAGATTAGTCTAACTGAATGCAGAATTCCAGAGTATGGCAAGAAGATACAAGGAGACAATATATAATGAGTGATGTAAAGAAAGAGAAGAAGATAACAATGAGAAAGTCAAGTGATCTCTTCAAAATTGGAAATCTAAAAAAGGAACCAGTCACGCCAAAAGACAAAAATATTAAGGACTTAACAGAAGTAGAATATATATATATATATATATATATATATATATATATATATATATATACATACATACATACATACATATATACAGACACACATATACACAAATACATACACACAAGTAGCAGGAATACACAGAACTATTCAAGAGTAATTTTATCAGTTTTGATAACCTCAATAGATTGTCCACTCAGTGAAGTGAAGTGAGAAGCCTTGCTCATAACAAGGCTGCAAGTGTTGATGGAATCCCAGCTGATCTGGTCAAAATACTAAAAGACGATGCTGTGAAAGTGTTGCTTGGAAAACTCAACAATGGCCAGTAGACTGGAAAAGCTCAGTCTGCATCACAATCCCCTCCAAAAAGAAAACAGTGACAAAGAGTGCTAGAAACATTTAGCAACTGCACTCATTTCACATGCCAGCAAGGAAATGATGCAAGCTCAGCTCCAACAATATATGGACCAGGAACTACCAGATGTGCAAGACCAGATTTGCAGAGATGACGCACAAGAGATCAAATTGCCAATGTATGTTGGATAATAGGGAAAACAAGAAATCTCCAGAATAACATTTTCCTGTTCTTTAATAGACTATGACTGCTTGGAACACAGCAAAATGTGGCAAGTTCTTAAAGATATGGGGGTTCCAGACCATTTTATCCTCCTCCTGAAAAATCTGTATGTGGATCAGGAATCCGCGGTCAGAACCGAACATGGAACAACCACGTTCACCCCAAAACCTCATGCCTTCTGCTACAGGAACTCCCCTGAACTGTGAGTTTGGGTTATCTCTGCACCCAGAATGCCAAATCAGAAACACCTCCACCAGTTTTGGAGATCAGAACCCAGGATTTTAAGGATCAGTCAAGCCAAGACGATACGAAAAAATACTGGCATATTAAAAAATAATAAAAAACAATTCTTCTCCTTCCTATACCTTTGTACTTAGGACAAAGCATATCTATAGAAGAAACATACACCATTAGATATTTAAATACTTTTTAAATTCCACCCACAATATATACAACTAGCGAATTGCCCGTCAAAAAATGACGGCAATGAAATTGTAAGGTAGCTAATGCTATTTAGTGTGTAATAATGAAATATATAATACATTAATAAATAAATATACTTTACCTATTTTGAAGCATTGTGTTGAAGAGCTGTCAATGTGTTTTGATGCTGCTGCAGCATTAGTGGTGTGGAGCTGCTGTGTAAGCGTGCTGAATGTGTGCAGTGTAACACTGTGCGTGCGCAAGACCAAACCGTTAGCATAGTAGTGTAGTTCCGCGTTGGTGTAAAATGGCGGGTAATGTGTGGTATGCGTCTTAGCGGTTTTGAGAGTTTCTTGTGGTGTTTTGCGTGTTTAGAGTGCTGTAGTTTTCGTTTTGTTCGGCGGCCATTTTTTCTCTCGCTTAGAGAATTTTTTTAGTGTCTAAACTCTTTTATTTTTAGTTAAATGAAGGTGTAAGTTGCTTTTTTGAGGTCCTAGATGCTCCCTCTTGCTGTAGGTAAGCTTTTTATGTATGTGTTGTGTGTATTTATTGTGTTTTAAATGATGTTATGGTCGCGGGTTGCGTCCGAGTGTTGTGAGGTTGTAATGTGTGTTAACGTGTCTCGTATGTTGTTTGCGTTGCGAGGTAAAGTTTGCGAGGGTCGCAGTTGCTGGCAAGGAGCGCCTTCGGCGATCCATGCCAGCAACTGAGTCCCTCGCTTCGCAAGCCCGCAAGCGTTAGCAACAACTCGTACGCTCACAACTATATATGGGATTATAAAAAAGGGCTTGCTAAAAAAATCTAAAAGTCTGTATAATCACAGCTGTAAATAAGGAAATAATGAAACAAAGGGACAAATGAAGGTCGTTGTGCTTTGATATAGGAGATTATTAGTCAAGCTCCAGGTGACTGCATTGTACAGCTTGCTAAGCAAGGCTTTGTTATTTCTAGACGTTGATGCACTTGATTCATTGCTATAGCTTGAAATTGAAAACACAGCTTTTTTTTTTTCCAGTAACACTGCTTGGATATCACTGTATTGTTTTTCACAATCTAGAATGGAAATTTTGAGTAAAAGCTCAGAGTCAGCATCTTTTCACAATATAATTAGAATATATGTTCCTTTCAGATTCACCCAGAATAGATCGCCTGTTTGTTCGTTTCTGGGCTGTGAAACTGTTTCTGTTTAAATTTTGCAAATCACAAACTCATTGGCTAATTTTAGGAATTATCAGGGTTTTAACCACAAATCTTGTTGGGGGCCATATGGACTAAAGGGCGAAGAATACTCTTGGAGATATCAAATCATACTACATAAGCCCAATAAGATAGCATAGGAATACGGATTCTCCTCTATTAGATGCATTCATAATACAGCTCACTTAGATATGCCTTTCAGTAGTGAGACATGGGACATACAAAATATCTTATTATTCAGTTACCCTTTCAATGCCAGGTGTTGAGGTTGGTCTCCTGATCCAGGAGACCAGGGCCATTTCAACATTTTTGCTTCATCTGATTAGAGACAGGATTCATGTGAACATACTTACATATTTTTTTATCACCTTAAGCCCTGCTTTTATGAGGTATGTGGGTTGCTTGTACTGTATATTAGGTTTAACAAATAATAATAAACTTGCTAAAATCCACACCAAAAATGAAAATGTTACTAATTATTATAGCCTTATAATTAACATAATACTAATCATTTCTATTTAATAATACTTACCAACACAATTAAGTCTTTAATATTTCTGCCCATTAAAAAAAATAAAAAAAATAAAAATAAACTCTGATCTAATATTCACTAGCCAACCTACCCCTCTTAAAAAGAGTCAATGGCTAAAAAGTATATGGAAGGTTTATGGATTAAACAAAGAATATAACATACCTACAGTGGATATAAAAAAAGTCTACACACCCCTGTTAAAATGTCAGGTTTCTGTGCTGTAAAAAAAAAAAAAAGACCAAGATAAATAATTTCAGAACTTTTTCCACCTTTAATGTGACCTATAATCTGTACAACTCAATTGAAAAACAAACTGAAATCTTTTAGGTGGAGGGAAGAAAAAAAAAAGAAAAATAATGTGGTTGCATAAGTATGCACACCCTCTTATAACTGGGGATGTAGCTGTGTTCAGAACTAAGCAATCACATTCCAAATCGTGTTAAATAGGAGTCAGCATACACCTGCCATCATTTAAAGTGCCTCTGATTAACCCCAAATAAAATTCAGCTGCTCTAATTGGTCTTTCCTGAAATTTTCTTAGTCGCATCTCACAGCAAAAGCCATGGTCCACAGAGAGCTTCCAAAGCATCAGAGGGATCTCATTGTTAAAAAGGTATCAGTCAGGAGAAGGGTACGAAAGAATTTCCAAGGCATTAGATATACCATGGAACACAGTGAAGACAGTCATCATCAAGTGGAGAAAATATGGCACAACAGTGACATTACAAGAACTGGAGCTGCCTTAAAAAATGGTTGAAAAGACGAGAAGAAAACTGTTTGGGACGCTACCAAGAGGCCTCCAGCAACATTAAAGGAGCTGCAGGATTATCTGGCAAGTACTGGCTGTGTGGTACATGTGACAACAATCCCCCGTATTCTTCATATGTCTGGGCTATGCGGTAGAGTGGCAATATGAAAGCCTTTTCTTACGAAGAAAAACATCCAAGCCAGCCTACATTTTGCAAAAACACATCTGAAGTCTCCCAAAAGCATGTGGCAAAAGGTGTTATGGTCTGATGAAACCAAGGTTGAACTTTTTGGCCATAATTCCAAAAGATATGTTTGGCGCAAAAACAACACTGCACATCACCAAAAGAACACCATACCCACAGTGAAGCATGGTGGTGGCAGCATCATGCTTTGGGACTGTTTTTCTTCAGCTGGAACTGGGGCCTTAGTTAAGATACAGGGAATTATGAACAGTTCCAAATAGCAGTCAATATTGGCACAAAACATCCAGGCTTCTGCTAGAAAGCTGAACGTGAAGAGGAACTTCATCTTTCAGCATGACAACGACCCAAAGCACACATCCAAATCAACAAAGGAATGGCTTCACCAGAAGAAGATTAAAGTTTTGGAATGGCCCAGCCAGAGCCCAGACCTGAATCCAATTGAAAATCTGTGGGATGATCTGAAGAGGGCTGTGCACAGGAGATGCCCTCGCAATCTGACAGATTTGGAGTGTTTTTGCAAAGAAGAGTGGGCAAATCTTGCCAAGTCAAAATGTGCCATGCTGATAGACTCATACCCAAAAAGACTGAGTGCTGTAATAAAATCAAAAGGTGCTTCAACAAAGTATTAGTTTAAGGGTGTGCATACTTATGCAACCATATTATTTTATTTTTTGTATTTTTTCTTCCCTCTACCTAAAAGATTTCAGTTTGTTTTTCAATTGAGTTGTACAGTTTATAGGTCACATTAAAGGTGGAAAAAGTTCAGAAATTGTTTATCTTTGTCTCGTTTTTTTACGGCACAGAAACCTGACATTTTAACAGGGGTTTTTAGACTTTTTATATCCACTGTATGTATCGATTTACTTTTATGTACTTTATCTATTTTATTCAGAAGTGTTTAAAAGCTCTGTTTTTTTCTGCCTAAAATCACTCAATTGTTATCTGTTTGGATCTGCCCTCTGTAGCTCATCAATACACAAACGGTTACGTGCAGTGTTTCAAATAAGCTAGTCCATGAGCTCTCTCAAGTAGAATGCTGCAGAATGTTGTCACGGATTGGTTACTATGATAGAGTGCAACCCCTGTACTTAGAAGTACACTGTCTTCATGAGCTGCAGAGGGGAGAAACCAGGTAGAAACAATTTGATTTCAGGCAAAAAACAACAAAAAAAGAGTGAGAGAGGTTATAATAAAAAAGTACACAAAAGTAGAGAGATACATAAGTATATTATATTCCTAGTAAAATCTAGAAACCTTCCATACCCATAACAGATCCCCTTTAAGAAATCATCTAAGGAAGCGTTTTCCTGTTGGACCACATACATGTGGACCAGAGACTTGGTTGACCACTTGATCATTGCAGAGCGTGTTCATGGAGCACATAATGATATTCTGTCTCCATGACAAATATGTTATGTACAAATGGAATATGGTATGTACGATTTAAAAAAAACATATAACATAGTAACTAGACTTTTCTGCTGCTTTTTTTATGAATTTGTATTCATTTTCTTTACTGTGTTTCAGATTTTTTGTAATCCCAGTTGTACTATGGACAACATGAATAAAGCTTAACAACTGGTGGTCCACGGTTTTGAAACCTCTGGTTTAATTCATTCTCTCTCAACACTGGGTTAAATCCGTCTAAATGTTCTTAGGTCAGTTTAATATTTTACTCAACAAAGAAATTGATTTTTTAAAGAAAAAAATAATTTATTATGAGATCCATATCATAAAACAGTGCATCTGCTGTTATGTAATGGCATAATATGGCAAATTGGGCTGGAAAAGACACAGCTTAGGTTCCTTACAGCATTGCTAGAATATTAAAAGATTTTGTAACCAAATAAATGTTACATTTACCTCACTATAAGTGCTCTTAATGGCGTTTAAGAGCACAAGATATGTTCAAATTATCTATTTTTCTCTAATAACAGCTAATTTAAAAGTTGCAAATGTATGTTTACAGTCTATCCTGTCCACTGCCTGTTGCATGAGAAATAACAGATTGCCGAGTGCAAACCTGTGTGAGGCTATGACTGAAAACACAGCATCTGAGGGACTGAACTGACCAGTTTACCCATAGCTGACCTGTTTTAGTTGAATTTTGCCTGCACAGATAGATGTGTTAAGGTATTTTCCTTTCAAACTGGAAATCTAAGCAGTCTTACCATTGACATTAATGGGACACGCACTCCTGCAACCTGGCATTCTATTCCACATGTAAACACAGATTTGATTTAATTTCTCAATGAAAAATGCATGTATTTCAAAAATTCAAAAAGTATTTCATCATGCTCTTAGGTGATCTTTACAGTGATGTGGTCCAAATTTTGCGGAATTAAGTAGCCCTTTAAGGTGTTTAAAACCAGCATGAGTAAAAAAAAAAAATCTAAAATGTTTCATCATACTAAAAAGAAGTCAAAACGGTTCGATTTATGATTTACATTTTTTTTTATTTTTATTTGTCAAAAACCAACCTTCCTTTTTCTCAGGCAAAGCTTACTGCTTTAAAAATCACAAGCTTATGAAATGTATAACACATATTGCACAATGCAGTGAAATTGCCCTGTAAATAAATTGGACCACGGTAATTAAAATACACATTTCAAATAAGGAACCTTTTTTTTAACATTATATAAAATTAAAAAATGTTTTTTTATGACCTGTAATATTTCAGTAGTTGTACTGAATGCTTCACTTTGTTCATTTACCTCTAAAGGATTAACAGGTGATCCTGCTGGCTTAAATTTAGTGTGGCTAATTAACTGACAGACCTTCCTGCCTGTCACAGTGTGGGTGTCGGTCAAGTTCTAGATAGGATTGCACAGTGCATACTCCAAAGATATGGGTGCAGACTACCCCTTTTGGAAAAGAGAATTGGTCTACAGACACCAGAAATACTTTACTCCCCCATATTGCACACAAAAAAAAAAAAAAAGGAGTGCACCCGACTCGAGCCCCCCTGTCACTGAAGGAGAAGGTTAAAGGACCACGGACGCCTCATATCTGTCATTTGCACGTTTTAAGAGTATTACCTAATAAATATACAGTATTAGAAAGTAAATATAAATACAGACTTTAATTGTAAACTATCATATTAAATTTGCTTCACCAAAAGGCAGACATTTGTTTTCTGTAACCTAATTTTTCTTCTTGAAAGAACTTTACATACAGAAAACATTGCCATTTAGTGAAAGTCTGCCAAAATTATGTAAAATTTATAACAACCCTAAATAGGATGTGCCTTTTTATAAATAAAGCAATGGATACACCCATCAATAAAAGAATAATTCCACAACAGCTGCATTTATTATATTTGACATTCTAATATTTTTCCCATTATCAAAACTAGTTCTTTAAATAATTGACCACAGTCAAAGTCATTAAAAGAAAATAACGTACTCACAGTCACTTCAAAAACACAGTGGACCATTTACAAAAGCTGGTTATCTATTTTATTACACATTTTTTTTCCAAAATAAATCACTCTGGCTCACTATGATAATGGCCTAATAGGCTAATATGTGCAATAGTTTATTAATTAGAGGGAACGGACCGAATATTTAATTGTAGATAATGTTTGCTTCCACAAAAACAAAATTAGTTCACTGTGCCACAAATTTACAATACAGTGCCAAAATAAGATATATATATTGCCGGAAATGTGTTTTTTAATGGATTCTATCATTCCAAAACCAAATTGTTGTCATGTTTAAATTATTATTTAAACAACCTTGTACTAGTAAATCATTCCTGACATATTCACCCAATTATGCAAATGAGAAGTTCCCTAAATGCTATGATTTCCCAATAGTGACATTGCTTGCTTGTTTCGGTGGCGTCAATAACAAGTACAGAAAAATGGCTAGTATAACCAATTTTTAATACTCATTACTATGAAACCAATTTGTTGGGGGGTCACAACAGTTTCAACTAATGCAGAAAAATGTGGCTTGTACAATGTATATTCAATCTTTACTGTTCTGTAACTTTTTTTGAAATAGCAACGTCCCTTTAATATGCTGTGCACCTTATTACATAATAGACTTTCAGTATGCCTTTAATTACAGCAATAAAAGCAAAACGACAAATATTTTCCTAGTAACTCAGTAGACTGTGGCTTCCTGCTTGTGTCTGATCATATTTTGCCTGTTGTGTCATCCACTTGCAGCCAGACGTCCCTGGAAGTGGTTCAAGCTGCAGAGCATTCGTAACACACAGGCCACATAAATAATGTTCTGCTCCACAGACTGTAGAAGAGAGTGCATGTGACATTTCAAGCCTTAACCTTTGCATCCTCAGTGTAAATACTGTAGTCTGAGTCATCCACCAAAACTAATATGTGGAAATCAACCAGAGGAACAAAAAAACAATAAAAACAAAAAACTTTTAATTCAAGGGATCATGAGCTTTTCACTTCCAGTGTTCTAGATATCATCTTGTTGCCATTCAGTTGGTTTCAACTTTCCGTGACCCTATGGACCGCAGCTTGCCAGGCACTTCTTATGTCTGGTTGTGCTAATCCAGAAATTATTTTATGGCAAAGATACTGGAGTGGGTTGTCAGTTCATTGAAGTACACAAGCCCCTTCAGCGCGACAAAGTAGAGATCCAGAAGGGGAGATGTTGTCTAGCATGTACTAATTTTATGAATTTATGTACAGTATATTGAGCTTGTTTAATGTTAACAGCCATTACAACAGCACAGTATTTTTATTGATCCCTTTCTAATACGGTGGATATATATCATCTACATACAAAATGGTATTTATTAAGAAAATAAATATGTGTTTTCAATATTTTATCAGATGCAATACATTTCAGTAAGCCAATAATTTAAACATGCCACCTACTTTCAAGAAGATCTTTTGTTTGTTTGTTTGCATTTGCTGCATTGGACTCCAAAGACAGTGACCCTGTTGGCCTTAGGTCTCAGGGGCCCTTCTGTGGGATGTGTGGTCCCACGTGATAACTTCCCTGAAGGCTCTATTTATAATTTGGTGGGCTTCCTCCATTCCTAAATTTATTAACGTACCTCTTACAACTAAGTCACCGGAAATCCTAAGAACTTTCCATTTGTGGGGAGTAGCGTATTCTCTAAATCTATGGAATTGGATGCTGGGGACTGTGGAATCAGCTACTTAAAGGACCCTCAGTCCTTCTATCCTGACTAACAGGAATTAGAAACTCGATGGGCTGGGGTTGTATGTAGTTTAATTAGTTTCTTTTTAACCAGGAAACAATTCAATTTCCCATTAAAATGTTTTATCCTGTATACATCTTTTATCTATTTAAATACTTCAGGTTATTAAGTGATGTCAGTGTCCTCTTAATGGTTCTTTGCAGGTAAACAGTACTTTCTTATTTAAATTCTAGGTATAGTGGTAACTAGATTAGTTTTGTATTTTAACTTTTTTTTTATTTTTCTCTGCCAAAAGTTGTGCCAAGATATTCATATTTTTCCTTCTTACTCCAGGATGGATACCAGTAACACAAACCTTTAGAATTCCATTCTCAAAGAAACTGCTCAATAGCATCCAAAATACTCATTGCAAATTACAAGACATCCATAAATGGCGGACCATTTATACAATTATAGCATTGCATCGACAATTTACATGTTCTGCCAGGACTTATAACTATTTTCCACTGCCTGTAGATTTGATATATTCTCCAGCCCGCTTTATTTTCTGCTGAGAAATTCCTTGCTTAGCCAAATGAACAGGAAATAGATTCAGCTTCTCGTGTGCACATTGGCACACAGAGTCTCTCCAACTTTATGATTACAGAGACTGTTGAAGTGAACAGTTTAATTATCTCATAGGCTTAATGCTTATTATTCTTAAATGAACTTTAGTTTTGGAGCAAATCACAAGTACTCTCTAATTACTGATTAATTATTCAAGTGTTAAGAAAGCTGTGTGAGCTATGCTGTTTCAAGAGGATTTAGCTCAGTTGCAAAATAAGAGGAAGCACCATACATAACTAGGCCTGAACATTGCAAAATCCCTTCAAAGGATAACTGTAGCTTAGCAGAAATATCACATATTTGTGAAGTATGCAATGTCACAACCTGTATGTTGAATGGGGTTTGATAAGAGCCTATTGCCTAAACCTCTCCCCACAGGGGTGACTGCTTTGTTTTACCTCTGCACAGCAGGAAGAACTTTCAGCCCTTAGGTTAGACTGAGAGGTGTCTGTGGTTTTGTGTAGCATAAAGATCTTTCTAGGTTCTAAAAAGAACTTACTCCAGCAATTAGGATTCTCAGCATCAATAACAAAATTCACACATTAATTATGTGACCCTGTATAACAACTTTATTACTGAAACCATCAGACATATTTATACCACATTCTAGCAACAACAGAACAATCAATTCAAATGTGCATCCATGGTTACACCCAATCACCTTCTAGCTCATGTTATCACCCCTGCCTGCCCGTCTAAGAGAATTATCCATTGTTTTCCCTTGGCACCGCTGTATTCTTGGTAGGGGGCAATTGCATACAATAGGCCTGGAGACACCAGTCTAAGGGCTTGTGATAGTGGGAGAGATATTGGTGTCATGTGACTCCTAGGGGTCAATTATCTCCCTAATCTTGTTAAGGGACTAGTCCATTACTATGAAATATTGGGCATATACAATATTTCCCTTGTAAGTGCTAGCCTCCCAAAGCACAACACAGACATACATCCCATCATGTTCATACGCACAACCCAACTATAAACATGGGTACCACATTATGGGCCCAGTGGCACCCAGGCAACTTTAAACAGGCATAACAAGGAATAACACATAAATCACAGCATCTCCAATGTTAACCCATCTCAGTGGGCCCATTTCCATGGGCACAATAAGCCTATCTTATAAGGCTGAGGGCATCAGTCTGTAAGATATTGCACAGCTGGTGCCTTGGCATGTTTCAGTCATGACATGCAAGACATTAAAAATAAACACAGCATTTTCAGGGTAAATCTTCAGTTTAGCAGACTCTGCTAGGACATGGAAGCGACCATAATTGTAATACTTCCATTCTAAAGCACAAGGGGTGACTACAGAGCAGGGATAGCAAGGTTTGCAAGTATATTTGCAAGCAATAGTGGATATAAAAAGTCTACACATCATTTTTTGTGATGTAAAGCCAGAAACCAAGATAATTCCTGCCAGACATATTTCCATCTTTGATGAGACTTTACAACCAACAAAGTCAAGAGAAAAACAAAAAGAAAATTATTAGAAAAATAACAGAAATTAAAAAAACAAAATACATCCTGGTAGCATAAGTATGCACACTCCCTCCAGCCCAACTAAAACTTTGTGGAAGCAACTTTTTGTATTTATTACAGCAGTAACGATTTGTAAACAAGTTTCTGTAAACCTCGAACACCCATAATTTTCAATGTTATCCCACTTTCACTAGCAAAAAAGTTGAAGCTTCTTCAGCTTTCCAGGGGATATCCTCTGCACAGTTCTATATAGGTAATTGCAAACTATCGGGTTGAGGTCTGGACTGACTTGGCTATTCCATTTCTGTCTCCTAACCTTTTAGTAATTATTAACATGGGTGGGCAAAATATCTAAAACTTAGGAGCCAGGAAGATTTTCAACAAAGTTTTTTTTTCGAGTATGCATAACATTTGGAATAATGGAGCTTCTACCCCTGACTATACACTCTGATTTTGTCACCCCCCCCCCCCCCCCCCATCCAATTTAAAATTCCTGGTTTCTTTTTCCCTTTTTGTGAATTAAAACCATATTTTATAGTGGTGTACATATAGAGTAGATCCTTAATTACTGTCAAGAAAAGTTTCAAATATGGAACAGGGAAATGATCAGACTGTCTATGGCGGCATAGTTGCTTATCACCAGCATGACTCAGTAAGCATATCTTGAAATGTGACTGTACTATTCAATGCAATTCAGGGAATGACTTCAGGAAGTACATATGTGAATGGTAGCTCCTCTGCTGAGCATGTTAACAATTAATCCGCATATTACAAAGGTCACAGGAGATCTAAAAAAGGTTTAAACAAAAAAAAGTATTTTTTTTTCATGCTGCAGATAGGTTTCAAGCAATGGGAGTGCTAGGCAAATGGCTCCAAACAGTGTCATTTTAACAAAGGGTAGAAAGGGATAGGGGAACTCAGGGAAAGAAAATACACAAAAGCAATTGAAATATAAAAAATAACATTTGGTTTTATATTAACTTTATAGAAACAGCAAACATTATTTTTTTTTAAAATAAAATATACAGAAACAAACATTAACTATGCAGTCCACTTTAAATGGCAGATCGGTCAGAGAGTTAAAAGGGGATCGGCGTCCAAAAAACAGTGCAATAGCAACAAATTACAGGAACAAGAGGACTATATCGCATCAATGCTGTAAGGGGTAGTGTTAAGCAGGGTATACTTGTATACTGAGACAGTGCTGGACACCTACAGTGCCTTGCAAAAGTATTCACCCCTTGACTTTTTACCTATTTTGTTACATTACAGCCTTAAGTTCAATGTTTTGTTAATCTGAATTTTATGTGATGGATCAGAACACAATAGTCTAAGTTGGTGAATTGAAATGAGAAATATATATACATAAAACTATTTTTTAGAAATAGAAAACAGAAAATTGGCATGTGCGTATGTATGCCCCCCCCCCCAGTTTGTTTTGAAGCCTAAAAAAAGCTCTGATGCAACCAATTATCTTCAGAAGTCACATAATTTGTGAAACGATGTGTGTAATGACAGATCATGTAACACTTAGATTGCATATACACACCTTTTTTGAAAGGCCCCAGAGGCTGCAACACCTAAGCAAGAGGCACCACTAACCTAACACTGCCATGAAGACCAAGAGGAACTCTCCAAAAAAGTAAGGGACAATGTTGTTGAGAAGTACAAGTCAGGGTTAGGTTATGAAAAAATATCCAAATCTTCGATGATCCCTAGGAGCACCATCAAATCTACCAAATGGAAAGAACATGGCATAACAGCAAACCTGCCAAGAGACGACCGCCCACCAAAACTAACGGACAGGGCAAGGAGGTCATTAATCAGAGAGGCAGCAGATACCTCAAGTCACCCTGGAGAAGCTGCAGAGTTCCACAGCAGAGACTGGAGTATCTGTACATAGGACGACAATAAGCTGTACGCTCCATAGAGTAGGGCTTTATGGCAGAGTGGCCAGAAGTGGCCACAAAATGTATGGAGGAAGGTGCTCTGGTCTGATGAGACTAAAATTGAACTTTTCAGCCATCAAAGAAAACGCTATGTCTGGCACAAACCCGACACATCACCTCACATCACCCAAAGAATACGATTTTGTTTTTCAGTAGCCGGGACTGGTAAACTGGTCAGAGTTGAGGGAAAGATGGATGGTGATAAATACAGGGATATTCTTGAGCAAAACCTGCACCACTCTGTGCGTGATTTGAGGCTAGGACGGAGGTTCACCTTCCAGCAGGACAATGACACCAAACAAACTGCTAAAGCAACACTTGAGTGGTTTAAGAGGAAACATGTAAATGTGTTGGAATTGCCTAGTCAAAGCTTAGACCTCAATCCAATAGAAAATGTGTGGTCAAACTTAAAGATTGCGGTTCACAAGCACAAACCAACCAATTTGAAGGAGCTGGAGCAGTTTTGCAAGAAGGAATGGGCAAAAATCCCAGGGGTTAGAAGTGGCAAGCTCATAGAGACTTATCCAAAGCGACTTGGAGCTGTGATTGATGCAAAAGGTGGCTCTACAAAGTATTGATTTTAGGGGGGGTGAATAATTATGAACATTTACTTTTTCTGTTATTTTGTCCTATTTGTTGTTTGCTTCACAATAGAAAAATAAATAAAAAACATCTTCAAAGTTGTGGGCATATTCTGTAAATTAAATATTGCAAATCCTCAAACAATCCATGTTAATTCCACGTTGTGAGGTAACAAAACACGAAAAATGCAAAGGGGGTGAATACTTTTGCAAGGCACTGTACCACGTGAAAATAAAAGTAGAAGGAATAAATCACATCTCATGTGGCTTAATGATTTAAAGATCAAGATGATGAGTAAAAAACAGGCATTTAAATTATACAAACAAAAGAGGACAGACACTATTTTACACGAGTACAAGTAAATCAACAAGGCTTGAAAAGGGGCTATTAGACTGGTTAAAATAGAAAATAAAAAGTTAGTTGCAAAGGAGAGTAAAACTAACCCTAAACTATTGTTTAAATATATTAATGGGAAGAAGGCCAGGAAGGAAGCTATAGGAAAATAACAAAATGTGAACAGGCTGTCGGATAATTAGTGACCAGGAAAAGGCAGATGAGCTAAATAGGTTATTTTCTTCTGTATACACAAGGGAGGTATCAGTGGTTGGGACACTGCAACATAATGGGACTACACTACCATCACCAAATAATTTGTTAACGCAGGAAGAAATCCAAAAGAGGTTGGAAAAAATAAATGTTAATAAAGGCCCTGGTCCTGATGGAATACATCCAAGGATACTAAGGGAACTGTGTTCTGCAATAGCCAATCCATTATTTATAATTTTTCAAGATTTACTCAACACTGGGTCTCTACCAGATGACTGGAGAAAAGCAGATGTGATACCTATATTTAAGAAGGGAACAAGAGCAAATTATAGACCAGGGAATTATAGACCTGTTAGCCACACATCTATAGTGAGAACGCTTTTAGAAGGGTTAATAAGGCATAATACACAAGCATTTATCTACATGAACAGGATAGGAAGTAGCCGTCAATATGGATTTATGAGGGATAGGTCATGTCAAACAAATGAATTACTTTCTATGAGGAGGTTAGTGGGAACATGGATCAAGGCAACTCAGTTTCTGCAGTTATTCTGTATTTTGCAAAGGCTTTTGATACAGTGCCACATGGGAGACTATTGGGCAAACTAAGGGATACAGGAATTGCAGCAAATATCTGCTCATGGATTAAGAGCTGGCTAAAAGAAAGGAAGCAAAGGGTTGTTGTGAATGAAACACTCAGTTTGGCCTCTCCATTTTAACATATTTATCAGTGACTTACAAGTAGGACTGGAAAGTATTGTCTCCATTTTTGCTGATGGCACGAAGTTGTGCAAGGCAATTAAATCAGAAAAGGATGTACTTTCCCTCCAAATGCATTTGCATAAATTAGAGAAATATGCAACTAAATGGCAGATGAGATTTCATACAAATAAATGTAAAGTTATGCATCCGGGAAGAAAAAAATAGCCATGCAATTTATAATCTTAATGGAACAGATCTAGGGGTATCAGATATTGAAAGGGATTTGGGAGTACTTGTGGACAACAACCTAGATAACAGTACTCAATGCCACACAGCAGCTGCAAAGGCAAATAAAATATTAGCATGCATGAAGAAGGGTATAGAAGCAAGGGAAGCAAATATAATTCTGCCACTATACAAATCCCTAGTACGCCCTCATTTGGAATATGGAGTACAGTATTGGGCACCAATTCATCAAAATAACATCATAGAGCTGGAAAAAGTACAGAGAAGGGCAACAAAACTAATAAGGAGAATGGAGGGGCTATGTTATGAAGAAAGACTTAGCAAATTAAACTTATTTGCTCTAGAAAAAAAAAAGTAGTCTAAGAGGGGATATGATTACCTTATATAAATATATCCAGGGTCAATATCAGGCTTTGTCAAGTGAACTTTTTGTGCCAGGAGGTTTTAAACTGACATTAGGACATCCTTTGAGGTTTGAAGTAAAAAGATACCACCTCAAAGAAAGGGTTCTTAACAGTAAGGGTGGTTAATCTGTGGAATTCTCAGAATTGCATTTACAACACCTCAGCAGTGCAAATTCACTCTGGTTTAAGGCCTACTACATCTGTGAGATTCTCAGAATTGCATTTACAACACCTCAGCAGGTATGGAGGAGACTATGGAAACTGCGCCATCACTGGAGCCAATATGTTTATTAATATCACTACTGTATGCATGTTATTATATCTTGGCAGATAGAAATATTTCTGACATTTTGTTTTCAATTTTTAATTGTTTCCTATACCCTGCTTTGCCGTCCCCACCTTCTCCCAATTATGGATGGCATAATTACCTTAAATATCCTCCCCCCTCCTCACAAACCTTCATTCTAAGGTCTCTCTCCCATTCCTTCCTAACTCCCCTATCGTCCTGTACTGTCTGACCCCAATCCATTCTCTCTCTTTCTTTCTTTCAGTGCAAATTCACTCTGGTTTAAGGCCTACTACATCTGTGAGATTTTCAGAATATTGCCCTCCCTCCCTCACCCACCCACCCCAACTCAGATTAAATTTATAGAGCCATGGAAATCACCTGACTTCCTACTTGCAGATATATCATCTCAACACTAGGGGTCAGCCAACATACTAGTCTTTCACCTCAGATCCCTCCCCTCTTCCTCTAAAATAAAACTATTTCTATCTTTCACTTCCTGCCCCTTGCTATTCCTTATTTGTTGCTATTCCTTATTTGTTACTCTTCCCCAGTTCTCTGCCCTCTAATACCCTTTAGATTGTAAGTAGCGAGTTTCCAGTCTAGTAGGGTGCTTTGGGATAAAGCACTTTCTGCTAAGATTCTAAGCTCAAAACAGGGCCCTTCAACTTTTGAATTTGTTAAACGTGTATTTCCCCTGTGCTTATCCCCTGTACAGCGCTACGGAATATGTTGGCGCAATACAAATAAAAGATAATCACATATATAGTTGTGAGCGTACGAGTCGTTGCTCACGCTTGCGGGCTCGCGTAGCGAGCCCGCGGCCCTCGCGAAGCGAGGGCCGTGGCTCGCGAAGCGAGCCGCGGCCCTCGCGCAGCGAGCCGCGGCCCTCGCGTAGCGAGGTCACTGGGCAAGGGCCTCAGTTGCTGGCATGGAGCGCCGAAGGCGCTCCATGCCAGCAACTGAGGCCCCTCGCGAAGCGAGGGCCTCAGTTGCTGGCGAGGTCACTGGGCACGGGTCTCAGTTGCTGGCATGGAGCGCCGAAGGCGCTCCATGCCAGCAACTGAGGCCCCTCGCGAAGCGAGGGACTCAGTTGCTGGCGAGGTCACTGGGCAAGGGCCTCAGTTGCTGGCATGGAGCGCCGAAGGCGCTCCATGCCAGCAACTGAGGCCCCTCGCGAAGCGAGCCGCGTAGCGAGGTCACTGGGCAAGGGCCTCAGTTGCTGGCATGGAGCGCCGAAGGCGCTCCATGCCAGCAACTGAGGCCCCTCGCGAAGCGAGGGCCTCAGTTGCTGGCGAGGTCACTGGGCACGGGTCTCAGTTGCTGGCATGGAGCGCCGAAGGCGCTCCATGCCAGCAACTGAGGCCCCTCGCGAAGCGAGGGACTCAGTTGCTGGCGAGGTCACTGGGCAAGGGCCTCAGTTGCTGGCATGGAGCGCCGAAGGCGCTCCATGCCAGCAACTGAGGCCCCTCGCGAAGCGAGGGACTCAGTTGCTGGCGAGGTCACTGGGCAAGGGCCTCAAACCCTCGCAAAATTCACGTCGCTACTCAAAAAACACGACACACAAATTACGACACTCGCTAAATTTTACGAGGCACGCAAACAACGTACGAAACACGTTACCACACATTACGACCTCGCAAACATCGGACGCAACACGCCGACATACAAACATTTAAAACACAATACATACACACAGCACATACATAAAAAACTTACCTACACCAAGAGGGAGCACCCAGGACCTCAAAAATGCAACTTACACCTCGATTTTACTCGAAATAAAACAGTTTAGAGACTAAAAAAAAAACGAAGCGAGAGAAAAAATGGCCGCCGAACAAAACGAAAACGAGGCTACAGCACTCTAAACTCGCAAAACACCACAAGAAACTCGCAAAACACCACAAAACACCTACGGATATTCCGATACAGACCTATACCACACATTACTCGCCATTTTACACCAATGCGGAAGTACACGACTACGCTAACGGTTTGGTCTCGCGCACGCACAGTGTTACACTGCACACATTCAGCATGCTTATACAGCAGCTCCACACCACTAATGCTGCAGCAGCATCAACACAGATTGCCAGCTCTTCATCACAATGCTTCAAAATTGGTACAATATATTCATTTACTAATTTAGCTACCTTACTATTTCATTGCCGTCATTTTTTGACGGGCAATTCGCTAGTAATAATAATAATAATAATAATAATAATAATAATTCTCTACCAAACGAGGTGGTGACAGTGGATTTGATAGATAACTTTAAAACGGGCTTAGATATATTTTAAAATATAAAAAGGGCATTCAGGGTTATCCTGGATAATTAGAGGGGGAGCATTGACCCAGCTAGGAATCCAATTGCCAGTAACTGGGGTCAGGAAGGGATACATTTTTTTTCGCTTTTGAGACGACTGGCAAGGTTTCAATGTTTTTTTCCCCCGTTTGCCTTCCTCTGGATCAATTAACAATGAATCCGCATACTGCAGATCAGAGATTTTAATAGGTTGAACTTGATGGATTAAAAGTGTTTTTTCAACCTTAATTACTACGTAGCTATTCAGTGGAAGGTACGATCATGGGGCTGAAGCGTAGATATTTTGGTCATATCAAAAGAAGGCAGGATTCCCGAGAAGTCTTAAATGCTGGGAAAGATTGAAGGCACATCAAGAAGGGGGACACGAGAGGTAGTGATGAATAGGTGAGGTCATTGAAGCAATGAACATGAACTTGGAGGAGCAGTGAGGAGCATCACCCCTGCGATGAGAACCTTCGGCACTCATTGCAGCTAAGTCCCGCGAGGCTCGCAGAGCAAAGAGCGCCTTTGGCGCTCATTGCAGCCTAAGTCCCGCGTGCCAAAGGCCGCAACCAGGCTCGCAAAGCGTGACAACCCCGCAAACGTGACCAACGTTCTTGCACTGACAACTATATATGTGATGTGATACACACTGTCAAAATAGACATAATAAAGAATGTTTTTTCCTTTTTAAACAATTTAAATTCACTACATTATGAACCTTTAACTACAAGAAAGTTGTACTGCAACTTAGAATAAATGTAATGTTTTACAGATCATTATTGCTTAATCTCTTTGCAAGCAAGCATTTGTAATGCATGCACTTTATATTATTCAACATCTTAGTATGGAAAACATAATTTGATCATTCAAGAAGTTCTAATGGCAGCACAACTCAGGCCAAGCCCTTATTACAGTTCAGGTTTTGTTTAAAATGTCAAATCTAAGTGCCAAGACCACTTGCAGTTTAGAATTGGCACATGGATTACCATTTAAATAAAGGTCCTTTGCTGTCAAGACAATCTACTGGTTTCCAAGAGAGAGGGCCTTGCCTTACACAGTGTTTATAATATTTTTAAGAACGGCTGAATAAAGTCATAAAAGGTATTTTTTTTTTATCTACTGCTTTAAAAAAAAGAAAAATGTAAAGGTTGCATTTATCTTTTTTCTTTCTAATATATTTTTTAGTTATCATGTTTAGCCTTTTAGTGAGGGAAGGTTGTACGGTACATGACAAAATTAGTGCAAAATATCACAAATTGTAAATTCCAAAACAAGCCCTTAAAATTACACAGAAATAAGAAAAATAATTATATACAGCACACAATCAAGTCTTAGTGATAACCAGCTGAAACCAAAGTAGATCACTGTATATAGAATATATTTACTATTTCTGGAAGTATGCAGGAGTCCAGACTTGTATACATGGCATTTTTTTATATATTTCACTTAGATATCACTTAACGGTTTTGCACAGGAGAAAAATGAGCCTGTCAGATTGCAGACACTTTTAAAAAGTCTATTTATAGTCTTGTTTTCTATTTAAAGTAAGATGCATATGGTGTATGCTATGTATAGACAAGCATAGATAGATGTTAATCTAATTTACATAAAATATAGAACTTGCCTGCACAATGTAGTAATGCAGTTAGGTACTTGCTATTTGTATTTTATTCCTTCAAGACAGATAAACTAAGCTTCCGAAGTTCACAAAAACTGCTGAGATTGGATTTTGTACAGAAAACAACTCTGTAGAAGATTCAAGAAAAAAAATCTCTGGAATGTTGTGTTTTTCACTCGCAAACTTCACGTCGCAACCCAAAGAGCACGACACACACATTACGACACTCGCAAACAACATACGACACACGTTCACACACATTATGGCCTCGCAACACTCGGACGCTACTCGCGAACATTACAAAATTAAAAACACAATACATACACACACCACATACATACAAAACTTACCTACAGCAAGAGGGAGCATCCAGGACCTCAAAAATGCAACTTACACCTTCATTTCACTCAAAATAAAAGAGTTTACACACGAAAATATTTGCTAAGCGAGAGAAACAATGGCCGCCGAACAAAACGAAAACGAGGCTACACACGCAAACACCATACGAGACACTACGACCTCGCAAACATCGGACGCAACACGCCGACATACAAACATTTACAACACAATAAATACACACAACACACACATAAAAAGCTTACCTACAGCAAGAGGAACCATCCAGCACCTCCAAAAAACAAGTTACACCTTCATTTAAATACATATAAAACACTTTACACACAAAGAAAATCGCTAAGCGAGAAAAAAATGGCCGACGGACAAAACAAAAACGAGGCTACAGCACTCTCCACACGTAAAACACCACACTCGCAAAACACCACACGGAAATCGAAAACCACTACGAGGCACCAACGGAAAATCCGCTAAGATGGACAACATATAGAAACCGCCATTTTACGCAAATGCGGAAGGACACCACTACGCTAACGGTTTAGCCTCGCGCACGCACAGTATTACACTGCACACATTCACCACGCTTATAGAGCAGCTCCACAACACTAATGCTGCAGCAACATCAAACAAGGTTCACAGCTCTTCAACACAATGCTTCAAAATAGGTAAAGTATATTCATTTATTAATTAATTACATGTTTACTATTACACACAAAACAACATTCGCTCACTTACAATAACATTGCCCTCATTTTTTGACGGGCAAGTCGATAGTCACATATATAGTTGTGAGCGTACGAGTTGTTGCTAACGCTTGCAGACTCGCGAAGCGAGGGACGCGGCTCGCGTAGCGATGGCTGCGGGCGAGGGTCTCAGTTGCTGGTATGGAGCGCCAAAGGCGCTCCTTGCCAGCAACTGTGACCCTCGCAAAATTTACATTAAAAACGCAAACAACACGACACAACAACCGCAACTCTCGCAAACTTTACCTCGCAACGCAAAAAACATACAAGACACGTTACCACACATTACAACCTCGCAAAAATCGTCCTCAACTCGCGAACATCACAAAATTAAAAACACAATAAATACACACAGCACATACATAAAAAACGTACCTACAGCAAGAGGAAGCATGCAGGACCTCAAAAAAACAACTTACACCTTCAGTTAACTAAAAATAAATAAGTTTAGACACACACAAAAAAAAAAAAAAAGTCGGTAAGCGAGAGAAAAAATGGCTGCCGAACAAAACGAAAACGAGGCTAAAGCACTCTAAACACGCAAAACACCACAAGAAACTCGCCAAACGCCAGAAACGACCTACGGATATTCCACTAAGACGCATGCCACACATTACCCGCCATTTTACGCTAATGCGGAAGTACACACCTACGCTAACTGTTTCGGCTCGCGCACGCACACTATTACACTGCACACATTCAGCACGCTTACACAGCAGCTCCACACCACTAATGCTGCAGCAACATCAAAACAGATTGTCAGCTCTTCAACACAATGCTTCAAAATACGTAAAGTATATTAATTTATTAATGTATTACATATTTCATTATTATACACCAAACAGCATTAGCTCACTTACAATTTCATTGCTGTCATTTTTTGACGGGCAATTCGCTAGTACTCTTAGAATGTGTACACTGCTATATACACACACACATAACCCAACTAAACAGATACTATTTCGGGTACTGTCATTGTCCTGGATTATAAGAGAAAGTATCAGAGGGAACCGGAGAAAAAAAGTTAGTGTGGGTTCACATCTGAAAAAAATATTTGGTCCTTCCTAGAAAAGAGGGATGTTGAGTAGAGACATTTTACCCCAAAAGACACATTTGGGGAAATAAGTACTTCTTAGCTTAAATAGAAAGCTGGCAGCTTACTAAAGATGGCAGATTAACAAAAACAACAATGGTGACCAACAGTACAAGTTATAAGCATAATAGCACATAAATTATTAGACATTATCAAGTCTAGTTCATCAAAACCACATACTGTAAGTTTAAAGACTACAATCATTTAACAATTTAAACATAAAAGCATTATAAATACTGCTGCTGGAGGTTTTTACGCAAACCTATCATTCTGGGCAATACATATACAGGTTATACCACTTTTAGAGACGATTCACTACAGCATCAATTTCCCTGTAATGCCCGCTTTGCGCTAAACCCCACTATAGCCCTGTTTTTGGTCGCTGATCCCTGTTTAAGGCTCTGTGATAATGCTGTTTTTTCTTTGCAGACCCTATTTAAAGCTCATAACCGCATCAGAGCGTTAAGAGAGGCAAATGATCCAGAAGCAGTGACTAGAGGAAATGTGAGACGCAGCGTTATTTGGACAATGTCTTGCTACCAGAATCTGCTTGGTGGTCGCAGAAAGCAGAAACAAATGTCCCTGGACCAGTTTGTCACAAAAAAGCTAGAATGGAGGATGAGCCTGAAAGCTTCCACATCTACCAGTTAAAGTGGACTGGTTATTCTTTGTGTGCTGTTTCTTTAAATTTTATTTAAAAAAAAAAGGTGATTTTTCTCTTGTTATGTTTGCAGTTTCTTCAAAGTTCATATCAAATGTTGTGTCCTTTTTTCAGAGGATGAAAGTAGGCTGTGAATTCATAAAGATAACTTAGACCTAAAAACATATTTAGGAGCTTCCAGAATTGTTCTACCAGCCAGTAACCATTGGACTCACAAATATGTATTCACTAAAATAACATTACAACATATGATAAGTGTTCTGGTGTTTGGGCCTCCATTTGTCATGAAAACGATAGGGCTTATTTTATATGTGTTGTCAAGCCGTGAGCTTTATTTTTTTCTGGCTTGCACAATAATTTTGTAGGATATTATCCAAAACAATTTTAGAAGTCAGTAACAAGGGCCATATGTTCAGTATTTCGTAATCGGATTTGATATCAATAGTTATTTTCTTAGAACATACAATATTTTAAGATGTCTTACACAAAATAATTGCACTGGCTAGTAATGTCAACGCTGTTTTATAAGGCGCTACCAAATTATTGATCACTATATAGGTCCATGCGATTATTATACAAAATTGATGAATATAGGTTTCCACGATTAACCTCTTCATTGCCGAAAGGACCAGAATTAAATCATAATACAATAACTCCATAACAAAAGTATTAAGAAGTATATAAATATAATAAAAAGGCTACCATTTACATATTAATTATGTATGTTCTCACAATGGAAGGTAAAATTCTAAACTATTGCAGGGGTTGTAATGACCGGTTTCACCACAGGAAATAAAGCACTTTGAGGCACATGACACGGCAAACATCGCTTTGCAAATATCCAATGTGTATTTATCAGTGTGCTTGTTAATTAAATTTGCACCTGTATATGTCCTTACAGGTTTCTAGATCTGGATATGACCAAATTGTACCTGTTTGCCCTCACCTGCTGTCTCCACCCAGTTAGCTTGAAGGAGTAGGCAATCCCTCAATAGGCGTTACTCATGGATCAAAAAAGGAGACACACTCATTCACTGCAGTTGAGGAAATACCACCCAAAAGCTGCAAACTGTAACAAAGCCCTTCTCACACTAGACGAACAATACAAGAAAATCTAAAAACAATCCTGAGAAGGTGTGTCATTTGTTTATATTCCACCGACTACTACAAGATCAAGGTAGATTTCCCCTCTGCAAAATATAAGCCAGACTACCTTATTAAAACTACAGCTGTGGTGCAGTCAGTGGTTAACATTAACATAGCAACTCCACTACCTCCACTCCTCCCCGCTCTTAAAATATTGACAATCATAACAATAAAGGGATCTCATCTGGGAAACATTGGGCGTCATAGTAATGTACAATAAACACAGATGCCAATGACAGCAAAAGAACATGACCAAAAAAACAAAACTATATTTATAAAAGGCTTTATAAATTAGTTTCACTGTGTCTGGCTTGCATTTAAAAATTATGCCAATACATTTTTATACTAAAAAAAAGAAACTAGTTTCCCTGGGGTATATGACTGATTGGGTACTGTAGGGATAATTGTCTTGCTTGCTAAGTAGAAAGTCTGCAGATCTTTGACCCTGAAGACCAACCCACTTGCTGTGCTTATGTCATTTGACAAGTGTGTGACCTGGGCCTGGTTGCAGGCAGGACCAGCCCATCATGTGAGCACAGGCTGCTGTCATACACTAATGCAAAAAGCAGAGGGGTGCAATACATGGAAGAAGAGGAAGCAGGATAGTGACATGCTCATACTCTCCACCATTTCAAATGGTCAAAGGAGGGACATTCATGTCTTGATGTACCATTAGGTGGTTTAAGACTGAGACTCCCTTAGTATGTGCACAATGCCCCACACTGACATATTATGCACAACTGATATGTCTTCTTTCTCATTTAGTTTATACAAAACAACCTGATGAACTAGAGATAGTGAAACACAGTCAGAAGTAAAAAAAACAGGGTCTGGTATTTGGAAACCTAAGAAGGACAGGGGGGATTTCCTCTGCAAAGAGGTATTGTTGATCTAAAATAGGCACAGCTGAGTTGTATGATCCTGCTCCATTTACAGTTGACACTTATACTTTTTTATACTTCTACCTATCCATTAGCATAAGATAGTATTTACATAATAAATATGTCCACCCTCTTTTACATGCATACAACTTTCACATCCTTTTTATCTGACAGGAATTTGCTGGGGTCGTTCTCTTCTAGACTACTTACTTCCAGTATCTATCTGTATTATTATTATTGTCCTATGTTTTCTTGCTTGGTAACAAGCAGCCTCCATATCCTGTCTTTATTTAGTTATGTCCTGTTCATTCACATTTCCTCTCTCCTTTTCTATGCATGTCTATGTGGGAGCCTAGCCCTAATGATCACAGTCTCTCTCTATAGCTGTCTCTTTCTTATACAAACTCCCTCCTCTGGCCTCTGCCTCTGCCCCTGCCCCACAGGGCTCGGCTCCTTTCCCCCCTGTGCCCCCTCTCCCAGGGTTCCTCTTACCTTGGCTGCCATGCTGTGCCCCTGTGCTGATCACTTGTACCCCGCAGACAGACACACACCAGAGCTGCTCATACACCACCACCTCTTCCTGTCCCAGCCCCTCTCTATAGTATATGCACAGGCGGCCAGAGCCCAGCGCACTCCCTCTAGCTACAGCACAGCAGCACTGCTCATGTAGAGATTAACCAGCTCACTGCTGGAGGACTAGGGAATAAGCACACACTGATATTATATTTCTGTATGTATACAGTGACAATAATCTTAACAATGTGTGCTTTCACCACATTGCCATTCTGATAAATACATGTAGGCTTTACAATGCAGCTCTCACTTAACTATTAGCAATTTTTCATGAAATAGGAGGCGTGGGATCTATCCTGTTATGTGGAAGCCTGGTGCCGGATGGGCTTGCGTCCCGATGTACTCCCTAACCCTCTAACCCTAACCCCCTACATCCTTTGGCTGCCCTAACCATAACCCCCTACACCAGTTACCCGCTCTAACCCTAAACCTACGCCCCTTGCCGGCCCTAACCAAAACTCCCTACACCAGTTACCTGCCCTAAAACTAAGCCCCTAACCCGCTACACCCCTTGCCAGCCCTAACCCTCTGAGCCTAACTCTAACCCCCTAAAAGTAGCTTCCTAACCCCCTAACCCTAACCCCCTACACCACTTACCGGCCCTAACCGGAAAACCTCTAATTACTTACGGCCACATCGGGACGTCCACGGCGCACTTCCCAGAGCGGAAGCGTGCGTGCGTATAACAGGATAGGTCCGAGGCGTGTATGCTCAAAATACTGTCCATTCAATGGGTAAATCAAATATGTGGTCCCCACCTCTTTTCCCCCCCCGGAAAGTGTGTGTGTTTATTATATAAAATGGTAATAATGGTTGTGATGTTTTTATATTATATGTAAGTATGTCTTTATAAGTTTATCTATGTTGTTTGAAGGGTTAGTCCAGTGATGTAGATGCAAAAAAATAGAGTATCACAGTATCAAGTAATACCTTTATTATTGGATTTACAATTAATAATAAGAGACAAGCTTTCAAAAAGAGGGCCAGTTTCTTCTTTAGATCTATATTTGACCTGAAGAAGAAAATGCCCCACTCTTTGAAAGTTGTACAGCAGACTCTCAGTTAACTCTCAAGCAACCAGAAAAAAATGTAATACTGTATTTTAAATAAAAAATACAAATTTACAGGGCTGAACAAATGACAGGAGCCAGGTTGTCACGTCACAAAATGCTTACAGGCATCTAGATTGTATCCACTGTACGTCTCTGCAATTCAGTTTTACCTGGAAGCAGATAGGCATGAGTGACTGAGCCAGTGCAGTGTTGGCGTTACATTCCCTGGGTTCAGCACTGCACCCTCCAGCCGAATGTATCTGTGTGTAAGTTAGGAGTGAAAGCTGCTGCTGCTAGAACAGCCCTCACTGACAAATATACTTAGCATAGCATCCAATGTGCAGCAAATCTAGGCCACTTGTATATGTAACTCTCAAGCCACCAGAAACTACATTTATCCGGCATCTACCAATCCCTGTGGGTGCCGGGTAACGGAGAGTCTACTGTATATCATGTGAAATGGCTATTTAGAGATAAGGGCATCAATATAATGGGGAGTCACATATAGCTTTCCATGTCAAATAGATGAGCATGCATTGAGGATATGTGGGTGTTGTATATGCATCTGACAGCAGAAAATGAATGAAGGCTACAATAATAAAATAGGAGAATATTTAGATAAAATCCTGTTAGAAAAGGACAGTGGTGGAACTATTGAATGGAGGTCCCTGATGCAAATATTTTTGGCACCCTCTTGCAACTAGGTGCCCATATGGGTCAATAATATAAAAAAAAAGGTGTTCTGGTCATCCTAAGGGTGATGGTTAGTTTGTGTAATAAAAATGTAGAGGTTTATTTTTAGGAAAAAAACAAACAGTATTATATGCAGATATGGTCATCCCACAGCCAACCTTTTTCTCCACATAAGTTCTATATATATAGAACTTATCCTGCAGCCAAGGATTCTGGGTAGTGAAATGTACAAGGATATTGTAATGTTTCATGTTTTTAGCCTTTGTTCAATTTCATTTTATAGAATGTTTGATGCAATGTTTGCAACACCCAGGAAGAGAAGAGGAGAATACAGTGTTTTGGTTGTTATCTTAATATATATGGTACTTAAAACTAAACACATGCTTTATGATTGGATCTTCTTGCAGTCCAAGGAAATTTAAGAAGTTTTCTCCAACACCACAATTCAAATGCTTCATTTCTCCAGAGCTCAATCTTCTTTATTGTCCAGCTCTCACATCCATATGTTTCTCCTGGGAATACCACAGTTTTAACTATGTGGACCTTTGTTGATAGTGATATATCTTTACTTTTTAATAGCTGATCCAGACTTGCCATAACTTTCCTCCCCAGAAGCAAGGATCTTTTAATTTCATGGTTACAGTCACCATCTGAACAGACCTTGGAGACCAGAAAAATAAAAGTTGTCACTGCCTCCACTTATTTTCCATCTATTTCCCAGGAACTGAGATTGCTGTTTGCCATGATCTTCGTCTTTTTAACGTTGAGCAGAAGGCAGGCTTTTTCACTCTATTCTTTCACACTCATCGATATGTTTTTTTAGTTCCTCCTCATTCATTTTCAGCCATCAGAGTAAAATCTTCCATGTATCTGAGGTTGTTGATGTTACTCCCAGCAATACTGATTCCTGCTTTGGATTCATCCAGGCATGATGTATTCTGCATATGTGTTGCATAAACAAGATGACTATATGTTGAACTCCTTTCTGATCTTGAACCATTCGGTCTATTACATGTCTGGTTCTGACCAAGGATTCTTGGTCCACATACAGATTCCTCAGGAGGTGGATGAGATGGTCTGGTACCTCCATCTCTTTAAGAATATTGTGTTTTTGTTGCTTGGTGTTTTGCTATCCGGTCTATTTAGCTTGTTAATATGAGTCTATTAAGAGGGTTGTGACTTTAATATTTCTAAAGTTATGGAGTGTTGAATATTTCAGCTTGTTCTATATGTAGAAAAATCATAGTGTTGACATTAAATTATTTACAAAACTCAGAAGCATACCAACGCAGAAGAGAGGAGGGTATATAGAAAAAATATATTGCCCATAAATATAACACAACTAGCGAATTGCCCGTCAAAAAATGACGGCAATGAAATCGTAAGTGAGCTAAGGGTGTTTGGCGTATATAATGTGGCTGATGTAGCGTCGTTCGTTTTCTATGTCGTGCAAGTTTTTCGTAATATTCGTTTTCTATGTCGTGCGAGTTTTTTGTAATATTCGTTTTCTATGTTGTGCTCGTTTTTCTGAATATCCGTAGCTGTTTGGTGGGCTTTTTCGGAATATCCGTAGCTGTTTGGTGGGCTTTTTCGGAATATCCGTAGCTGTTTGGTGGGCTTTTTTGGAATATCCGTAGCTGTTTTGTGGGCTTTTTCGGAATATCCGTAGCTGTTTGGTGGGCTTTTTCTGAATATCCGTAGCTGTTTGGTGGTGTTTTGCGTGTTTATGATGGTTTTTTTGCGTGTTTAGGGACCTTTAGCCTCGTTTTGTTCGGCAGCCATTTTTTCTCTTGCTTAGGTGATTTTCGGGTCTCTAAACTCCGAAATTTGTGGTTAAATGGAGGTGTAACTTCACTTGCAGAGGTCCTCGGTGCCCCCCCTTGCTGTGAGTAACCTTTTATGTGTTTGTTGTTTGTATTTGTTGTGTTTGTAATGTTTTTGGGGTTGCCCGGGTTGCGTCCTTGTTTTCTAATCTCGTAGGTGTTTTTCGGCAAATACATAGGTGTTTGGTGGTGTTTTGCGTCTTTAGACTGCTGTAGCCTTGTTTTCGTTGTTTTTAGTGTCTTAACTGCTTTATTTTCAGTTAAATTGAGGTGTAACTTTAGTTTTCGAGGTCCTGGATGCTCCCTCTTCCTGTAAGTAAGCATTTTATGTATTTGTTGTGTGTATTTGTTGTATTTTTCATGTTTTGATGTGCGCGTGTTGCGGACGTTTTTTGCGAGGTCCTAATGGGTCGTAACTTGTCTCGTATTTTGTTTGCGTTACGAAGGCTCTCCTTGCCAGCAACTGCGACCCTCGTAAGCGTGAGCAATGGCTCGTATGCTCACAACTATTATAGTGATAACTGGGTACCAAATGTAGTGCTATTTACAGATACCACAGACCCAAAGAACATTTTGTTGGGACCCGCACAAGCAAAGGTTTTTCTGGGGATAAGTATATAGACTGACCTTTTCCAGACTTCATTTTATTGTTGCATTTTCCAAATTTGTTGGGTTAATGCAAGCAACACTTTCGCAGCATCACTTTCTAGGAACAGTTCAACTGAGATTCCAATAACTCCTGCAGCCGTATTAACCGGAAAGCTAGGGTTCATCTCACTTTACTCTCCAAGATGTCTGGCTATGCACCATCTTTTCTGACTTTTTTTTTACCAAAGAATATTACTAGCGACTTGCCCGTCAAAAAATGACGGCAATGAGATGTGTATGTTTGGAAAGTTGTTTAATTATTAATATACGTATTTGACATTTCGGGAAACGTTTCTAAATCGTTTGTTTGCTTATTATCTTTTTTTGGTGTATCTTGAATTTTTGCAGCTGATAGTCTTTTGCTTGCAATTCTTTTGCATTCTTTTTCTCATCGAATTTCTTTCTCCTCTGGTGTCTGCTGGTTGGCCCATCTCTGTTGTTGTTCTCTAGCTTGCCATCTTATCTTTTCTTGTTTGCTCTCGTTAGTAGCCATATTAATCTGTAAAAGAAAATAATGTATAATTAGTTTAGTTTGAGATGTTAAGTTTGTTTTTTACATTTTTTATTATCAACAGTTTGTTTATATGTGCTTGTAGTTCATTGTAGCAGTACTTTCTTTGTATTGTTAAATAACTGTTTTTCTTATTTTGGATATGATCGCAATGGTTTTAGCATTATCCTGTTTTGTGTCTACCACTTTTGCTATGCTAATTTAGGCTTCTTTGTAAGCCTAATAGCTTCTTAAACAGTAAAGAAGAATATTAATTTACTTTGGTATGTGTTTGTGTGATTTTTGGTATAATCCTATTTCGTGTCTACCATATGTTGCATACTTTTTTGCTTAATAAGTCTTTTTTATGAAAGTTAAATGTTTTTATACAGTGAAATTGAATTTTTTTGGTATTTTGGATATGATGGCAATGTTTTAGCATTATCCTGTTTTGTGTCCACCACTTTTGGTATGCTTATTTAGGTTTCTTTGTAAGGCTTATAGGTTCTTAAACAGTAAAGAAGATGCTCCACCACCACAAATGCTCCACCACCTCAAATGCGGCCCCTCGCTTCGCGAGTGTCCGCATTTGCGGAAACACAGCCGACGTTGGAGCCTCCACCTCCGCAAATGCAGCCCCTCGCTTCGCGAGGATCCGCATTTGCGGTGACGTTGGGATGCTCCACCACCGCAAATGCGGCCTCTCGCTTCGCGAGGACCGGCATTTGCGGGGAACTGGTCTTGCGGGCTCGCTGCGCGAGCCTGCAAGGGTGAGCAACGGCTCGCATGCTCACAACTATATATGTGATTTTCATTAAACGGAAGTATAGCTTCACTTGTCCTGTTACATAGATGCATCTCTCCTTGATTTGGACCCACAGTTGTATTTCATGACCTAACAAATGGTTACTGAAACCACCATCAACTCTTTTGGATGCTTCATGGACTGAATGATTCAGTGGTAATATATTGTGCATGTTTCTGTGTCTTATTTCAGAGCAGCATATTATGGATTAACCCTGTAGAGAAAATGAGTGGAGAACGATCTGTAAATGTGTAAATAGCTAATTGGGAAGTTGTTGGGGTGGTAGCTTATGAGAGACAGATGGGCTCTGTATATGAAACAATAGGCTTGGATGTGATTGATGTGTGGATATTTGAGAAAGTGTATTTAAAGGGATATTGGATATATATGAGCAGAGGATGAAGAGTGTGAGGCAACAGGCAATTTGAGGAAGGAACTTTGCAAACCAACAGCAACTTCCATCCCACAACCTCATTCTTTTTCCTTATTACTTGCATGCCATGAATAAGTTAAGTGCCTGCTACAGTTTGACTGTTGAGGGTATATAAATTCCTGCTATACTGCCTGTCTTCTTTTTGAAAAAAGTGGTTGTTTCAAAGATGTGTTGGCAAAACTCCTTCACTTCTTCCTGCTATTAGATAGAATATTGGAAATAGTAAAGTTATACATCATATTGTGTTTATGTTGCTAGACGAACAAACGTCTAATATATATGAACCCCTATCTCTTCGAGAAAGGATCGTCTTATATCTCACAAATTCAACTAAAGTATCAATTCTGACCTTATGAATAGATCTTAGCTCTATCGTAACAAAAGTTCTGTACAGTTCATGCAATCAAAAGTTCTTAAATCGTGTCACTGCGTCTAGGCATGTAGCTGTGATCTCAGTTCTAAAAGTGTGTCTCAGAAGTCTTTATGGTGTGCACAGTCCACCAACATGCTCGTAAAGCTACAACAGTATAATAGGGAGGGGGAGAGAAAGCTCACCACCTTGTACTAGTGTAGATCAATATAACACATGAAGGTACACAAATCATCAAGAGTGGGTACTCACATTTGATAACCCCAAACATGTGAGGTATGTGTATGGCTCATGCGGAGTTCTCCTTTGACTGTAATCCGAGTACAATTCTGGTTCTTTCTCCTGTGGGCCTCCGGTCTGGTCAGTAGTGAGTCCTCTTTTTTAATTTTCTAATTTTTTATCCTATTTTACAAAATGTGTATCTGATATATGTAGGTATCATACAACCCCTAGTACCTTATAGGAAAGTAAATGTACTCACAATTGAACTTCAATAAAACAAAATGGTGTTTAAAAATAAGATCACATAGGTTCTTGCCAACTAAAAACACCTAATAATTTATTATAATAAAAAAATTATATAGTACAAACATAATGTAAAAAATGTTCAGAATCAAATAGTTAAAATGGAAAAAATGGTTAATGTCAGTATTTATGAGAAAAGGCATGGTGGCTCAAATGTCTTGGGTAATTAGTTATATCCTTGTATTAATATATTCCAAAAACCAACTAGTTACCACCAGTCTGACTAGTAGTGTAGATAACTATTGGCACCTTAAATTACTAGTGAGAAAAAAGTCTTATACTACACACAAGGGTATCTCAGAGTGCTACACATAAGTGCAAATGCACAACCTCCCTATTAGTAGGAAAAAGAAAAGGGAGGGGCTTCCGTTTCTATTTATAGGCATATAAGATGGACTTTTGCATAAAACTTAGCTTTTATTGTATCATAATAAAAAAACACACAAAATATAAAATATATATGTCCAAATATAATCTACAGCTGGTAGCTGGAACATTTTCCAAAGTTGCACTATATACAATAGTAACCTAGAAAGTGCTAGGGAATGCCTTGCATAAATGATATCTGACTATACACATATGGTTGCTATCACCATGGGTCTGTCTTTCAAGCAGCAGGATTCTTTAGAGTATCATTTAGAGGATCCTTTAGAGGATAAATAATGGGTCCTACTAGTACAGCATTGCTAAGAGAACGGGGCACTACCGCTATATGAATACAGGGATCTACATATTATATCTGTGCTCATCTATATCTTACTGACTAATAGATAATATAGAACTCCTCAGTGAAGGTAGGAGTCCTGCTGCTTGAAAGACAGACCCATGGTGATAGCAACCATATGTGTATAGTCAGATAACCCTGAATGCCCATTTTATTCAAAAACCTATCCAATTCCTTTTTAAAGTTATCTATCGAATCCGCTGTCACCACCTCTTTTGGTAGAGAATTCCACAGATTAGCCACCCTTATTTTGAAGAACATTTTTCTCTATTTAAGGTGGAATCTTCTTACTTCTAAGCTCAAAGGATGCCCTCTTTTCAGTTGAAAACCGCTTGGCACAAACAGTTCACTTGATATAACCTTGTATTGGACCTGGATGTCTTTGGATAATGTCATAATATACCCTCTTAGACACCATTCCCCTTAATAGTTTTGTTGCCCTTCTCTGTACTTTTTCTAGCTCTAAGAAGTAGTGCCCAAAATTGTACTTCATATTCCAAATGAGGGCGTACTAGGGATTTGTATAGTGGCAGAATTATATTTGCTTCCCTTGCTTCTATAGCCTTCTTAATACTTGATAATATTTTGCTTGCCTTTGCAGATGCACTGGACCTAGGTGGTTGTCCACAAGTACTCCCAAATCCCTTTCAATATCTGATACACCTAGATTTGCTCCATTATATTATAAATTGCATGGCTATTTTTCCTTCACAGATGCATAACTTTACATTTATTTGTATTAAATCTCATCTGCCATTTAGACGCCCATTTCTCTAATTTATGCCAACCCCTTTAGAGTGTAAGTTTGCAAGTTTTCAATCTTGTGTCAGTGCTTTGAAAACAAGCATACTTTTCTATGTGTTAATTTTGTTTTTCGCAATGTACTTAACCCCTGTACAGCGTTGCGGAATATGTTGGCGAGTTACAAATAAATTATAGCAATAAAAAGTTAATAATATTCCCTTTGGAGGGGAAGTTTGTAATTTTCTGATTTAATCACCTTGCACAACTTAGTGTCATCAGCAAAAATGGAGACAATACTTTCCAGTCCTGAGGAATCCTACTTACCAAATTAGTCCAATATGAGTATGTTCCATTTACAACAACCCTTTGCTTCCTGTTCTCCTTTTCGGGTGTAGTGATTACCATGTGACCGCTGGCTCACTACTCAGAAGGTCATTGCATATGGCCTATCCTACATTACTGCGTCCGTAGCATCCCCTTCTTCTTGGTACCCCCTGTTTTCACAGAACTTGCTACATTATGATGCGATTGAGTGTCCGGCAGTAAAACTGGGTCGTTAGGCAGCCAGCCGAAGAGAAAGAACATTCTGATTTCAAAACCGGGCAGATGCAGCTCATTAGCCCTGTCAGATAATCCATCTAGGAGAAGGACACTCTAATGTAACACCTACGACTCAAGGGCCTCACTGTCACTGTCCCAGCTTGCTAGGCCATGACAATGAACCCCAAGTTCAAATGGTGGGACCAGTACTGCGCAGTACTTTACACTGTATCTCACCTAATAAATCTATTGTGCAGGCCCAAAGGATACGTCTACATCTAGACAAACAACATTATCAAGCCCTGCAGCGATCGGAAAAGGGGCGAAACGCCAGGTGGAAGATGACACTGGAAGCTGCAGTCTCAATTCTGCATACAGGCAGTTCAGGTGTGCGGGTCGCATGATGCTGCACCCAAAGATGACGGCATTATTAGGCAGCACCCTGAATGACAAAGCCAACTTCTCTGCTTGCTCCACCTGGAGAGGGGCCTAGAAAAGGTGGCCTAACGAAAAGATGTCTCCGCTTCACTCAGTTGGCTAGCCATGGTCAATGGGCATCTTTAAATGTGGTCGAAACTCAGCAAAGAAGAAAAGGCTCACACCTGCCTCACAAGGTGTACTTGGACTGAAACTCGCATGTTGGAACATCAGAACTATGCAGAGAGCGGGCGCACAGAATGGGTCTCTGCTCTAGTAAACACAAACTATCAAGGCTGGCTGTCAAAATCGCTGACCACAGTGAAGTCCACCTCCCAGAGGAAGTCAGCCTTTAGGAACACAGCACAGGCTACACCTTCTACTGGTAAGGTAAGCACTAAACCGAGAAACGCCTCTGTGGTGTTGGCTTCATGATCAGGAACATATCGCCTCCAAACTTGATAAATTGCCAAAGGGTCACTGTGACCGCATCATTTTTATGCATCTCTCACTTCAAAACAAGCAGCTTGTTACGATTTTAAAAGGAAAAGGACAGGTTTACACTGACCTGCGCAATCTTGTACAGAATGTTCCTCCAGATGACAAGGTCATCATCCTTGGCGACTTCAATGCCAGAGTAGGTAAAGATTCAGAAGCTTGGAAACGGTACCACAGTGTTGAAAGCTATAATGACAACGGGCACCTTCTGCTACAGTTTTGCGCGGAGCAGAAACTCACCATCACCAACACCGTTTTCCAGCAGAAAGATAGACTGAAGACAACCTGGATGCATCCTCAATCGAAGCACTGGCATCTTATAGACTACATTCAAGCGAGACCTTCAAGACATCTTACTCACCAGAGTAATGCCCAGTGCAGAATAATATGGGACCACAGCCCGGTGCGATGCAAACTTCATCTCCACTTCTATCCTATGCCAAAGAGGAAAAGAGCCCCAAGCAAAAAGTTACAGATTGGCAACATCCAGTCATCTGAAGTGAGGGCAGACTTCCAGGCGAATCTTCAGTCAAGACTAGAGGATTGCAGATGCTCCACGGATTCCCCTTCAGTTGCTCCATGGGAACACCTCAAAACCAGCATCCTGCAGATCTCTGAAGAGGTACTAGGATTCTCCACAAAGAAGAACAAAGACTATTTTGACGAAAACAATCAAGAGATCCATGAATTATTGTTGAAAAAGAAATCTGCTCATCAAGCGCATCTTGCTCAGCCGTCCTGCCCTAAAAAGAAAGCAGCCTTCCGTCTTGTGTGCAGATACTTCTAATGACAGCTTTGAGAAATTCAGAACCAAACTCACAGAAAGAACTCAGCGATGCAGGAGGTGTACGGCCCTTCGCACCTGGTCCAAATCCCATTGTGCAGTGTAGATGGTCAAACACTCCTTACAGACAAGTCGTTGATTCTGAACCTATGGTCTGACCAGTTTCAGACTCTATTCTGCAATAATAATTTAGTGTCAGCGCTCCTTCGCATTCTACAACAACAAATGAAAATAGGACTGGATTAAATATTTACTCTTGAAAAGACTGTAAAAGCTATTGAGCAGCTACAGAATGGTAAGGCAGCAGTAGTTCATGCAGCACTTCATGCTAAGCTCCATTAGCTCTTTGTTTGCTGCTGACGGCAAGGCAAACTGCCACAGGACCTTTGTGATGTACCCAACAAGTGGTTGGGATATGGCAACAAAATAGGGCCCCATGACCTTCCCAAATAATTGGTTAACACAGCAAGAAATCCAAAAGAGGTCAGAAAAAAATAAATGTTAATAAAGCACCAGGTCCTGCTGGAATTTATCCAAGGGTACTGGGGGAACTTGGTTCTGTAATAGCCAAATTATTATATCTAATTTTTCAATATTCACTCAGCATAGGATCGCTACCAGATGACTGGAGAAAAGCAGATGTTATACTATATTTTAGGAGGGAGCAAGAGCAAATTATAGACTTGTAAGCCTCACATCTGTAGTTGGGAAACTTTTAGAAGGGTTAATAAGGGATAGTATACCCAAATAAGTCTAATTTTAACAGGATTATAAGTAGGAGTCAACATGGATTTATGAGGGATAGATCATCTCCAACAACTTTAATTAGTTTCTATGAGGAGGTTAGTAGGTACTTGGATCAGGGCAACTCAGTGAATGTAGTCTTTTTGGACTTTGCATAGGCTTCTGATACAGTGCCACATGCTAGACTATTGTTTAAACTAAGGATACAGGAATTGCAGTAAATATCTGCTCATAGATTGAGAGCTGGCGAAAAGACAGGAAGCAAAGGGTTGTTGTAAATGTAACATCCTCAGATTGGACTATTGTGGTAAGTGGGGTTCCTCAGGGTTCGGTATTAGGTCCTCTCCTTTTTAACATATTTATTCATGATTTAGAAATCGGACTCAAATGTATTGTCTCCATTTTTGCTGGAGTTGTGCAAGGTAATGAAATCAGAAAATTATGTACTTTCCCTCCAAAGGCATTTGCATAAATTATAGAAACGGGTAACTAAATGGCAAATGAGATTTAATAAAAAAAAGGAAGGATTTAAGAAGGAAAAATAGCCAAGCAATTGAGAATCTTAATGTAGCAGTCCTAGGGGTATCAGATATAGAAACGGATTTGGAGTGCTTGTGGACAACCACCTAGGTAACAGTGCTCAATGTCAAGCAGCATCTTCAAAGGCAAGTAAAATATTAGCATGTATTAAGTAGGGTATAAAAGCAAGGGAAGCCGATATATTTCTGCCACTGTACAAATCTCCAATTTTGGGAACCACTTCATAAAATGGACATTTTAGAGCTGGAAAGAGTATAAAGAAGGGCAACAAAACTAATAAGGGAAATGGAGGGACTAAGTTACAAAGAGAGACTAACCAAATTAAACTTATTTTCTCTAGAAAAAAGGGGATATGATTACCTTATATAAATAAATCCAGGGTCAATATAGGGATTTGTCACGTGAACTTTTCGCGTTAGATGTTTTCAACTGACAAGAGGACATCCCTTGAGGTTAGGAGAAAAAAGATTCCACCTTAAACAAAGAAAAGGGTTCTTCACAGTAAGGGTGGTTAAACTGTGGAATTCTCTACCAAAGGAAGTGGTGACAGCAGATTCGATAGATAACTTTAAAAATAGATTGGATATATTTTAAAATAAAAAAGGGCATTCAGGGTTATCCTACATAAGTAATTTTGATCAAGAGATCAGGAAGGAATTTTACTTTGTTATGAGACAATTGGCAATGTTTCAATGTTTTTTTTTTCTGTTTGCCCTCCTCTGAATCAATTAACAATTAGCAATTAACAATTACTAACAGGTAATAAAGAATCCACATATTATAATGATCAGAAGATATCTAAAAAGGTTGAACTTGATGGACTAAAAGTATTTATTCAACCTCAATTAGTATGTCACTATGTAACTAAGATCATCTGACTTAAAGGATCCATTTAGTATAGTGGTTTCTGTTAACTAGGCCTAGGGCAGCAGAAAGCCTAAATATGAGCAACAACTTACAGCTTGAACAGCAAATAATTCTGAGTAGAATCTGATAATTAATCTTTCTATACTGTTTAATAAGGACTAACATTAACATTCTTATTTATGGATATGCTTTGGCCACATAATATTAATACTTTATTAGAATTGCTCTTCTGATTTTTGTTTCTACACCAATTTACTTTACCCCCCCTAAACCTTTACAAATGCTAAACTAACAATCCTGGTTCAGTCCTACCATTCACACAAATATTCCTTCAGTCCTCTACTAGCCAACTTACAGATTCTATACTGTCACACAGTTAAGTAAAATATTATTGTGAAGATTGGTTTGCCCTTAACTAATATGTTGTCATGTTTTAAAGGATAGTTGTATAAAATAAACCAGCCTGTGTCATATAGAGCTGTTTTTCTTACAGAAAGGACACATAATTCCAATTCTTGTCCACAAGATGTCACTGCAGGACGTTGGGGTAATTACAAGCCTTTTGTTCTGCTTTGCGCTCTGAATCTTTGTGGGTGCAGCCCAGTGATCCACCCCCAAGCCAAGCCCATAGTTTTCCTGTCCCCTGACTGTCCCCTCATCAGGCAGCTGGCCACATACCCCAGGAGGCATGGCTATTATTGGGTGATGCTAATCTGGGCGGGGGATTTGAATGTGTTCGGCCCACCATGATGTAACTGTAGATAAATCCTTTTGTGTAGTTGCTAATTGGGAATGCTGTGGGAGAGTCCATATTAAACCATGCTTTCTGGAATACATAGGGAATGGTGTAATTTCTTTAAGAGGGAAGACGTTTATTATTTTGCTATGCTGAGCCTGTGATCCTGATATGACTGACGGTCACTGAGAGGCCCATCCCTTCTGAGAAGATTGCCAGCTGTAAGAGGAGGATTCCTGTAGCTCAAAGGCAGGAAGTGTTGGAGCTAGCCTAATAGCCCCCTATCTGGGATCTTCACAATTATAAATCTCAATGTTAGTTCTTTCAATTGTAACCTTCTAGTGCAACAGTTCTTTGACATTACCTCAAAACCCACAAGGCAGGCCAAGATTTTGGTTTAACACCGTTTGAATGCAATCAGAGTCTGTTTAACACTAATTGCTCCTCCTATGTTCACACTGTGTTAAACAGAAATCATGGCCTGTCTGGTGGTCTTGAGGAGAGGTTTAAGAACCAGTGTTCTAGTGGTTAACGCAATTGATATACAGTTCCTTGCTAAAGTATTCACCCCCCTTAGCATTTTTCATGTTTTGTTGCCTCACAACCTGGAATTTACGTTGATTGTTTTAGGGTTTGCATCATTTAATTTACAGAACATGCCCACAACTTTGAAGATGTTTTTTTTTTTTATTGTGAAGCAAACAACAAATAGGACAAAGACACAGAAAAAGTCAATGTACATAACATAACTACTCAACCCCCTAAAGTCAATACTTTGTAGAGCCACCTTTTGCAGCAATCACAGCTCCAATTCACTTTGGATAAGTCTCTATGAGCTTGCCACATCTTACCACTGGAATTTTTTCCCATTCCTCCTTGCAAAACTGCTCCTGCTCCTTCAAGTTGGATGATTTGCGCTTGTGAACAGCAATCTTTAAGTCTGACCACAGATTTTCTATTGGGTTGAGGTCTGGGCTTTGACTAGGCCATTCCAACACATTTACATGTTTCCCCTTAAACCACTCAAGTGTTGCTTTAGCAGTGTGCTTGGGGTCATTGTCCTGCTGGAAGGTGAACCTCCATCCTAGCCTCAAATCATGCACAGAGTGGTACAGGTTTTGCTCAAGAATATCCCTGTATTTAGCACCATCCATCTTTCCCTCAACTCTGACCAGTTTTCCAGTCCCGGCTGCTGAAAAACATCCCCACAGCATGATGCTGCCACCACCATATTCCACTGTGGGGATGGTGTTCTTTGGGTGATGTGATGTGTCGGGTTTGTGCCAGTCATAGAGTTTTTTTTGATGCCCGAAAAGTTAAATTTTAGTCTCATCAGAGCAGAGCACCTTCCTCCATACATTTTGGGAATCTCCCAAATGCCTTTTCGCAAACTCAAAACGAGCCATTTAGTTTTTTGCTAAACGTAATGGCTTTCTTCTAGCCACTTGGCCATAAAGCCCAACTCTATGGATCATACGGCTTATTGTCGTCCTATGTACAGATACTCCAGTCTCTGCTGTGGAACTCTGCAGCTCCTCCAGGGTTACCTTAGGTCTCTGTGCTGCCTCTCTGATTAATGCCCTCCTTGCTCGGCCCGTGAGTTTTGGTGGGCGGCAGTCGCTTGGCAGGTTTGCTATGTTCTTTCTATTCGGTTTTGATAGATTTGATGGTGCTCCTGGGGATCATCAAAGATTTGGATATTTTTTTATAACCTAACCGTGACTTGTACTTCTCAACAACATTGTCCCTCACTTGTTTGGAGAGTTCCTTGGTCTTCATGGCAGTGTTTGGTTCGTGGTGCCTCTTGCCTAGGTGTTGCAGCCACTGTGGCCTTTCAAAAAAGGTTTGTATATGTAATGACAGATCCTGTGACACTTAGATTGCACACAGGTGGACATCATTTTACTAATTATGTGACTTGTGAAGGTAATTGGTTGCACCAGAGCTTTTTATGGGCTTCATAACAAAGGGGGTAAATACATACGCAAATGCAAATTTTCTGTTTTCTATTTCTAAACAATAGTTTTATGTATACATTTTTCTCTTACATTTCACTTCACTAACTTAGGCCATTGTGTTCTGATCCATTACATAGAATTCATATTAACAAAACATTGAACTTAAGGTTGTAATGTAACAAAAAATGTAAAAAGTCAAGGGGGTGAATACTTTTGCAAGGCACTGTAGCTATATGCTGTATTTCTCTATACAAGTTATATGTAATTTGTTATATATTGCTGTTGCACCATTTTCTCCCTACCTGCCCACTCTTTTTCAGATTCCCTCCCTTCTCTTACCAAAAAAGAAAACCTATGTTTAATCAGAATATCATTCTAGAGGAAAACATATTATGTACAATCTGTAAATTCTTATTTTCCCCAACACTGACATGTATAATATCTTAAAATTGTATTAAAATATGATATGGGCCCCTAAATATATTTTTCAGGTGCAGGTCTTTTGTGTTACAAAGGGCAGTAACAATTGTATGTTATGTGCAGTTTGTGTACCTGTGAAGTTGTTGTGTAGAGAAAGGTTATCATCACTGCATTATACCAACCAGTAAATAATCCACTGTTAAGAAAGAAGACCCAGGAGCAGCAGTAATATGGACTGGATGTGCTAAGGTCTCCTGGAGGCGGCACACTGCTAGTTTTATGCGGACACTTCTCAGTATAGGCTTTCAGTAAAAAACAGCAATTGATTTGCATCCTTGGCATGCATTAGTTAATCAGGCCTCTGGTGGCTTCTGACTGATTGAGCACCGTAGTTCAAGAAAAAGGCATGTTTGTGAAGTGTATTACAATCTAAAAACAATACCAGCTGTTTGAACCATGAACATAAAAGAAAATATTTAGAGAAAATCAAACTTTTTGAAGATTCTGTTTATCTTGTCTTTGTTTTATCATGTGCTGAGAGCTGGAGCATGAGGGTGTGTTTTTAATGGAGGAGGGGTTAGAGATAGTTGAGGGGATTTGTTAGATAATTAGATGTCACTGAATTTGGTAAAAAAGCTCCAGCACACATATTGGTAGGAATATGCTATAACCCCCCAAATATAATTAAAAGGGAGTAATTACAATTATTTCTACAGATTGGAATTACAACTAAGCGTGGTCAGGTTATAGTAATGGAAGATTTTAACTAACCTGAAATAAACTGGGGGAGCAGGTTCTTGAGCACACTCAGAGATCATTATTTGCCCTAAGTTATACAATAGCCTACTACAAATTATGCTAGTTTAGATTTAGTCATTATCATGACCCAGTTTTGGGGTTAGGGTAGAATTCCACTGAGCTCCACCAAAAATGGCCTTTCAGGGCTGTCACAACCACTGGGACTTTGGGGGTTGTTATTGTTTATTGTGGTTTATTGAAGACATTTATTGCATTATACAAGATGGTTGACATGTTGTATCCAACCGAATGTAGCTTGTCCTGTAATGCCGGGGCTACTATGTCATGGATAAGCTAGTAGCAAGAGCCTGTAGAATAAGAAAGAGCTATACTTCCATGTTTCTGCCATCTTTATATTTAGTATGCCATGTTGTTAGTTTTTTCATTGTGTTACTTCCCATGGCAGGCTTACTGCATAAAACCCCCACCCAGACAGAGCTAGTGTTCACTTTAACTTATCAACCGTTCTGTGCCCAGATCCTGTCAGAGGAGACAGGATAAGCAGGACAATGGCTAATTAACTATTGCAGTGTCTGTAATCCCATCAGAAGGGTCTGATAAGTCAGTATCATGAGAATCTCTGGCACCTAGGGGGTAGGGGAGACAAGAAGTCTCCAAATCCTTGAACCTCTTCTAAGATTTTATAGATAATTTAATGCAGGCTGGAAATGGACCACTTGGCATGGATCCCAGGAGTTGGACAATTAAGTTGTGGGAAGATTGGCTGGAAATCAGCCAACCTCACGCTAAAACCTAAAAATGACACCTGGGCTAGACTAATTGTGTCAGCTCGCTCATAGTAGTTATTTGGTTTAATTTGATTTAATTTCATAATTTAAATGATATATAACCTTTATGTTCTTTTTGTTTTACGAAAATGGAAAAGTTGAAGAAATATTGTGATAGTTCAATAAAAATTGGAACCACATTATACAAAATGACTAAACTTTATTAACAAATTGTTAAATTTCAAATGATCATAAAAGTGACTGTTACAATGTTTGTACTTGGCAATAAAAAATATTGAAAACAAATCCCTGGAGCTAATCTTGTCCCATGTGGTGATCATTATGCTATGTCAGAGGTGGTATAGTCTGATTGGTTAAAGCAACTGGTCTTTGATGTTTTGCATGTGGACATGAAATAAAAAGAGGTGAACTGACCATTAAAGCTATGTTCTATTTGACTCTCAGTGCCCAGCTTGCCTTCTGACCTGGAGAAGCAAGCTGTGGGCTAAGATGTCAAAACCCATCACAATCCAAGTGGTGGTCCTTTGCCGGAAAATCTATTTTGCCGGACCAGCTGTGCTTCCTCAAAAACCACAGTTTTTTGTCAAGAATACTGCAGTTTTATGTATTACTTTAAGATACATTTATGTATTTATTATACACTTTAGAAGACATCACATATTATAATTGTCAAACCACGAATCGTCGTCACGCGAAGCGAGGGGCCGCATTTGCGGAGGTGGAGGCTCTACGTCGCCTAACACGCAGTTACAAACACCCACACAAGCGGCACTTTACCAACAATACGAACCATGGGAAATTTACGGACTTAGCACACAAAAGTACGAGACGCGGGACTTAGAAAAAGAAACAATACGACCTCGCAAAAATACGACCTTAGCGGCCGAACCGCGCGCACCGTAAAACAGTCAAAACACAATAAATACACACAATAAATATATATAAAAAGCATACCCACAGCGAGGGGGGTTACCCAGGACCTCTGCAAGTGAAGTTACACCTTGATTTAAGTCAGAGAGCAAAAAATGGCAGCCGAAAAAAACAAAAACGAGGCTACAGGACCCTAAACACGCAAAACAGCACCAAGCACATACAGCTTTTCCAAAAAGCCGTACAAGGTAAAGATACACTTTTACTAATTATAGAAAATCATAGACACCAGCGTAACACATACACATTCGCGCCATTTCTCAATGTGGAAGAACACCGCTACACTAACGGCTTTACCTCGCGCACGCACCACATTTACACTACACACTGCACACATTGCTGACACTTACACCTCAGCTCCAGAACCGTGCAAAACTACAGTGGATGCTGCAGGAACATAAAAACAGATTGTCAGCTCTTCAGCACAATGCTTCCTGCATACATTACTTAGGAATAGGTAAAGTATATTAATTTATTCATTGCCATACAACAATACATATACACAAAAAAAGCCCCTCTAATAACAAAAAAAACAAACAAACAGCCTTGCAATGAGCGCCGAAGGTCCTCACGCTAAAAAATGAATAAAACAACATTACCTGCCTTACGATTTCATGCCAATTTTCACAGAATTAAAATGTTATTCGCTAGTACTTAATAATGAATGAGACCAAGTACCCAAGATGCTTATAGAAACCAATTTACTGGGTCAAAAAGATCACTATAATTTTACAGAACGAAAAGGACCAGTGGGGCATTACTGAATGAAAATGACCAGTGGAGCATTACTTATTGAACAGGAGTAGTGGAGCTTTTAACAATATCGCTGCTTGTTTATTGTCTATAAAATAAATACTTCTTTCCCTACCAACTTGTTGAGGAGTCCATGTGATGAATTTGGATGTGACATTAAATAAAACAGGCTTGTCAATAAGTTTTTTAGAGAGATAACTGTTTTATTTTATAGAGAGTAAACATGCAACTATCAAAGTAAAACAGAGATGTAATGGGGTAGAAAGTAAAGATGGGGTAAGGAATGAATTATCTAGTCATGGGAAGGAGAAGGTAAAGGGTTAGTATGGTCAATAGGGAGGTTTTGCTAAGTAATTCAAGTACAGTAAAAAGGCACTTCAAAACTGCAGACATTAGGTGTATGCTTGCATACAATAAGAAATGGTACTTAATATGCATCACTAAAACGTGATGGGATAACTCTCATGACGGTTATTACCTATTTGAAAAAGATAGGGGCAATGGTAAAAGAGGAGGAGGGGGTTGTCTGTATGGTAAATCTGAATTTAAGCCTATAATCATAGCAATAATGTTGAATGTTTGTGGGTAAATAGCGGAGGAAGAAATTCTATAAGAATATTGGTTGGAGTATGCTATAAACCCCCAAATATAATTGAAAGTGAGGAACTGCAATTATTGTTACAAATTGGAAATGCAGCTAAGCATTGGATTTAGTCATCACAAATAATATTGATATAGTATCATATGCTGAAATAGGGGAACCTTTGAGAAACAGTGATCACATTTGTGATTGAATTAAAAAAAAACAATAAAGCTTTAAGGGGCCAATAAAAACTCTTAATTTTAAAAGGGCAGATTTTAATGGTCTAAGGGCAGCAATACAAAGTATAAACTGGGACAGAAAACAGGCAAAAACACTGAACATAAATGGACAACATTTACATCCTTACTAAATATACATATTTATTACCATATACCAAGTGGGAATAAAAGTAAAAGGAGTAAATCACTTCCAATGTGGCATAACAATGATTTAAAGATCAAGATATAGAGTGAAAGAAATAGGCATTTGAATTATACAAAAAGAGGGAACAGAGACAAGCACACCAAGGCTGGCAAAGGAGCTATTCAACTGGCTAAAATAGAAACTTAAAAGTTAGTTGCAAAGGAGAGTAAGACTAACCCTAAAATATTTTTTAAATATATTAATGGGAAGAAGGAAAGGAAGGAAGCAATAGCAACATTACAATGTGACACAGGCCGTCTGATAATAAGTGACCAAGAAAAGGCAGATGAGCTAAATAGGTTCTTTTCTTCAGTATATACAAGGAAGATACCAGTGGTTAGATCAAAATCCAAAAGAGGTTGGAAGAAAATAAATGTTAATAAAGCTCCGGGTCCTGATGGAACACATTGAAGGATATTGAGGTTACTTGGTTCTGTAATAGCCAAACCATTATATGTAATTTTTCAAGACTCACTTACCACAGTCTTGCTGTCAGATGACTGGGGAAAAGCAGTTGTAATACTTATATTTAAGAAGGGAGCAAGAGCAAATCAGGGGAATTATAGACCAGTGAGCCTCACTTCTGTACTGGAAAAGCTTTTAGAAGGGTTAATAAGGGAGAATATACAAGAATATGTCTATTTCAACAAGTTTATAAATAGGAGTCGACATAGATTTATGAGGGATGGGTCATGTCAAACAAAATAATTAGTTTCTATGAGGAGGTTAGTATTGATGTGGATCAAGGTAACTTTTTTTGATTTTGCAAAGGCTTTCGATACAGTGCCACATGGAAGACTATTGTGTAAACAAAGGGAGGCAGGAATTGCAGTAAATATCTGCTCATGGATTGAGAGCTGGCTAAAAGACAGGAAGCAAAAGGTAAATTGAACATACTCAGACTAAAGCGGTAAGTGGGATCCTCAGGGTTCAGTAGTAGGTCCTGTACTTTTTAACCTATTTATTAATGACTTAGAAGTAGGACTGCTTTACAAGAACATTGCGTAATACCTATATACATAAGACAACTTTAAAGAGTTTACATCTAATGTATAGTGTATGCATAAATCTCAACCAACTGCAAGTAACCTGTCTTGTAGTGGTCTTACACTTTAGATATTGAATTTTTTTTAAAGTTAACTAGAACTGTTAAGCTAATCACTAAGCTCTTGAATTTGAGAGCATTTATGACTACTGCCTGTTTCATAGTTCCATAGTTCATCTTGGATTTGTGGGATACTTGAAGACAAAGCCGCAGGACACACAATCTTCTTTGGCAATCTTGTTAAACAATTCATCCAAACGATGTGTCAAAACCATTCCATCATCACTCGGTCATGATCAGTACTCTTACCATCTTTCATTGTTTTTCTAATGGTCATTTGCTTCTTAGAATCACGGTCTATATAGATTTTCAATAGTTTTTCCCTTTGCTTCTTGATGTCAAAAAAGTTGATGAACCAATATCATACATTTCACACACCTTACACACTGAAATACTGCAGTCACATTTTTTCAACATTTCAACTTTCTCTTTGAACGTTATGGAACGGTGTTTGCATTTGCCACGACCAACAGTGTCACTTGTATTTTTGTTTGAAGCCATAGCAAACTTTTAATGTCGTCATTTTAGGCTCAGGAGGTAAAATAGGCTCAGAAGATTATATAGGCTCAGAAGGTCAAATAGGCTCATAATGTCCTCCTTGTAGGCTGAACTCCTAATCTTCGCTCCCTCTCCACAGCGTCAATTACTCACATCACTCTCTCTGTCAACTACTACATCATCACCCCCATCTCCCAAGCCAGTTGTCTTGGAGTTCTACTGGACCCCGCTCTGTCTTTCATCCCTCATATACAATCACTAAATCTTGTCTTCTCCATCTAAAAAACATCTCCAGAATTCGTCACTATCTTACACAAGACACAACAAAAATCCTAATACACTCTCTCATCGTCTCTCGACTAGACTACTGCAACTCTCTTCTTGTTGGCCTACCCACCGCCTGACAATCTCCACCTCAATCCATTATGAATGCCTCTGCTATACTCATCTTTCATACACAACATTCAGTGTCAGCATCACCTCTCTTTCAATCATTCCACTGGCTTCTCTTAGCCTCAGGAAAAAAAATTAAATCATGACCCTAACTTACAAAGCCCTCAACAATAACGCTCCCCCATACATCTCTGCTCTCATCTCCAAATACTCCCCAACCTGCCCTCTTCGTTCTGCTAATGACCTTCTTCTTTCTACAACTCGTGTCACCTCCTCTCACTCCCGCCTTCAGGACTTTTCTCCTGCTGCCCCTAGTCTCTGGAACTCCTTGCCTCTCTCCACCAGATTATCCTCTTGCATCGAAACATTTAAAACCTCACTTAAAACGCATCTCTTTAAAGAAGCATATCACCTTCCACCCTAACACGCTTATCACCTCTCACTCCCTCTTTTACCACTCACTATACCTTAGATTGTAAGTCTGCGAGTTTCTAACCTAAGTACTTTGGGCATGCACCATGCACATTGGATTCCTAGTTTAAAGACAGGGCCCACCTTGCTTTGCTATATGTTAATTTGTATTTTTCTGAACTTAACTTATGTACAGCGCTACGGAATATGTTGGCGCATTATAAATGAACTATAATACCTATAATAATACTAGGCTCAGGAGGTCAACTATGCTCAGAATGTCCTCTTAGTCTTCCAGAGGTCAAAGAGGCTTGAAATGTTGTCCTTTTAGGGTCAAAATGTCAAATAGGCTCAGAATGTACTACTTTTAGGATTAAGAGGTAAAATAGGGTCAGAATGTCATATAAATAGGCTAAGAAGGTCAAAGGCTCAGAATGTGCTCAAAAAGGGCTCCAATTATACTTGCTCTTTTTATTTAGTGCCACCCAAAATTGTACTCCATATTTCAAATGGAGACGGACTAAGGATTATACATGCCTTTGCAGATGTTGTGTTAAAATTCATGATCCTTTTAGTTGCCAATTCTTCTAATTTACGTAAGCCCATTTGGTTGGAAAGTGCATAATTTGTGAGAAATTGCAATTGTTGCTACAGATTGGAAAAGCAGCAAAGCATGATCAAGTTCTAAGAATAATAATTAGCTACTCTGAAATAGCTGAACTGTTGGTCTCATTTATTCAGTTTAAGTGGAGCTGAACTGTTGGTCTCTCATTGTTCACTACCTACCTAGAAGATTGTACATTTAATTTCTTCTTCGCCTCGCCCTCTAACTGTTGGCTAAGCCCAAGGTTCAGTCCTGTTCTCCATCTATACATTATCCCTTGATACTCTAATACAATATTTACGTTTTTCAGTATCATTGATATGCAGATGACACTCAATTCTATTTCTCAGCACCAGATCTATCCCCCTCTCTTCTAGCATGAGTTGCCAACTGCCTCCCAAGCATATCCTCATGGATGTTCGCCCCGTCCATTTAAACTCAACATGTTAAAGACTGAGCTTCTAACTTTTTCATCCTCTACTACAGCTTCTATTCTTCCAATATTTCTCACTGCTGGAAATGCCATCATCAGTCACTGCCTTCTCGATCATTCCTCATATACAGTCAATAACAAACATTTTTAATTTTAATTTAAAAAATATCTGAAAATATGTCACTATCTTACATAAAATGTGTATACATTCTCTTGTCGTATCTTGCCTTGACTACTGCAACCCGCTCCATGCTGACCTCCACATCACACGGTTTGTCTCCACTCCAAAATATAATGAACCCCTCCGCTAGACTTATATGTGAGTATGTCTGCGGCTCCTCTCTGTCAGTCTCTCCACTGGCTTCCCATAGCATCCAGAATAATACTTAATATCTTAACCTTTTATATATAATCCCTCAACAACACTGCACTCCCTTATATCTCTGGCTTCTCTCAAAATGCTCCCCCAATCACCCTCTTCACTGTGCTAATGACCTTCTTCTTTCCTCCTCTCGTATTACCTCCTCTCACTCCAGCCTTCAGGATTTTTCTTTTGCTGTTTACTCTATGAAACTCCTTGATATGTATGCTCAACTAGACTTTCTTCCTGCCTCAAAATCTCACTAAAAATGCACCTGTTTAAAAAAAAGCTTGTTACCCTCAGCCTTAATTTGCACAACAGCATGCTCTACAACATTATATCACTCACACCCACAATCTACAGTGCAACCCACAACCACCCCACTTGTTTTTGCCTTGTACTTAACTCCTGTATAGTGCTACATAATATGTTGGAGCATTACAAATAAAGGATAATAATAATAATAATAATTGAGTACATTCAAAGACCTGGCCCAAGTCATAAAAGAACCTACTAGAAATGAGACTAGCTTGGATTTAGTCATCAAGAACAATATTGATACAATATCAAATGTTGAAATAAGGAAACCCTTGATCTGAACACATTCTTGCAAAAATCTCTTAATTTTAACAGGGTAAATTTGAATGGTCTAATGGCACAAATAACTGACAGGTAAAATTCGGCTACACTACCTTCATCATATAATTGGTTAATGCAGGAAGAAAAAAAAATGTTAAAGATGCACCAGGTCCAGATGGAATAAATCCAAAAGGTATTGAGTGAATTGGGTTCTGTAATAACAAAACTATTATATGTAATTTCTCAAGACTCTTTCTCCTGAGGCTATGTACCAGATAAATGGAGATCAAGAATTACAGTAAATATATGCACATGGTTTGAGAACTTTCTAAAAGACAGGAAGCTCCATTTTTGTTGAGAATACCAAATTCCCTCCAAAGGGACTTACATAAATTGAAAGAATACATGGCAGATGAGATTTAACACAAATAAAGGTTATGCATTTGGGAAGGAAAATAAACATTAAATTTATAATGTTAATGGAACAAATTGAGGGGTATCAGAAATAGAAAGGGATTTAAGGGTTCTAGTGGACAACCACATGCGTAATAGTGCTTAATGCCATGCAGAATCTGCAAAGGCAAGTACAATATTTGCATGTATTAAGAGGGTATAGACACAAAGGAAGCAACAACAAAAAAAAATCCACCGCTGTATAAATCCCTAGTACACCCTAATTTGCAATATGGAGTATGATTTTGGGCACCACTTCTAAAAAGTACATTTTAGAGCTCGAATGGTACAGGGAATTACAACAAAACTAATATAGGGAATGCAGGGAGTAAGCTATGAAGAAATTAAACTTTAAATTAAACTCTATATTCTCTAGAAAAAAAGGCGCCTGAGAGGATATGATTACCTAATATAAATAGATCCAGGGTCAATATAAGGGGTGTCAAGTGAACTTTTTGTGCCAAGAGGACATACGTTGAAGTTAGAAGAAAAAGTTAACCATAAATGAAGAGGAGGGTTCTTCACAGTAAGGAGAGTTAAACTGTAGAATTCTCTACAAAAGGAGTTTGTGACAGCAGATTCGATAAATAACTTTAAAAATGGGTTGAATATAATTTTGAATAAAAGTGCACTAGGGTTATCCTGGATAACTAGAGAAGAAGGGGAATTGATTGAAATATAATGAACCCCTCCGCTAGACTTATATGTGAGTATGTCTGCGGCTCCTCTCTGTCAGTCTCTCCACTGGCTTCCCATAGCATCCAGAATAATACTTAATATCTTAACCTTTTATATATAATCCCTCAACAACACTGCACTCCCTTATATCTCTGGCTTCTCTCAAAATGCTCCCCCAATCACCCTCTTCACTGTGCTAATGACCTTCTTCTTTCCTCCTCTCGTATTACCTCCTCTCACTCCAGCCTTCAGGATTTTTCTTTTGCTGTTTACTCTATGAAACTCCTTGATATGTATGCTCAACTAGACTTTCTTCCTGCCTCAAAATCTCACTAAAAATGCACCTGTTTAAAAAAAAGCTTGTTACCCTCAGCCTTAATTTGCACAACAGCATGCTCTACAACATTATATCACTCACACCCACAATCTACAGTGCAACCCACAACCACCCCACTTGTTTTTGCCTTGTACTTAACTCCTGTATAGTGCTACATAATATGTTGGAGCATTACAAATAAAGGATAATAATAATAATAATAATTGAGTACATTCAAAGACCTGGCCCAAGTCATAAAAGAACCTACTAGAAATGAGACTAGCTTGGATTTAGTCATCAAGAACAATATTGATACAATATCAAATGTTGAAATAAGGAAACCCTTGATCTGAACACATTCTTGCAAAAATCTCTTAATTTTAACAGGGTAAATTTGAATGGTCTAATGGCACAAATAACTGACAGGTAAAATTCGGCTACACTACCTTCATCATATAATTGGTTAATGCAGGAAGAAAAAAAAATGTTAAAGATGCACCAGGTCCAGATGGAATAAATCCAAAAGGTATTGAGTGAATTGGGTTCTGTAATAACAAAACTATTATATGTAATTTCTCAAGACTCTTTCTCCTGAGGCTATGTACCAGATAAATGGAGATCAAGAATTACAGTAAATATATGCACATGGTTTGAGAACTTTCTAAAAGACAGGAAGCTCCATTTTTGTTGAGAATACCAAATTCCCTCCAAAGGGACTTACATAAATTGAAAGAATACATGGCAGATGAGATTTAACACAAATAAAGGTTATGCATTTGGGAAGGAAAATAAACATTACATTTATAATGTTAATGGAACAAATTGAGGGGTATCAGAAATAGAAAGGGATTTAAGGGTTCTAGTGGACAACCACATGCGTAATAGTGCTTAATGCCATGCAGAATCTGCAAAGGCAAGTACAATATTTGCATGTATTAAGAGGGTATAGACGCAAAGGAAGCAACAACAAAAAAAAATCCACCGCTGTATAAATCCCTAGTACACCCTAATTTGCAATATGGAGTATGATTTTGGGCACCACTTCTAAAAAGTACATTTTAGAGCTCGAATGGTACAGGGAATTACAACAAAACTAATATAGGGAATGCAGGGAGTAAGCTATGAAGAAATTAAACTTTAAATTAAACTCTATATTCTCTAGAAAAAAAGGCGCCTGAGAGGATATGATTACCTAATATAAATAGATCCAGGGTCAATATAAGGGGTGTCAAGTGAACTTTTTGTGCCAAGAGGACATACGTTGAAGTTAGAAGAAAAAGTTAACCATAAATGAAGAGGAGGGTTCTTCACAGTAAGGAGAGTTAAACTGTAGAATTCTCTACAAAAGGAGTTTGTGACAGCAGATTCGATAAATAACTTTAAAAATGGGTTGAATATAATTTTGAATAAAAGTGCACTAGGGTTATCCTGGATAACTAGAGAAGAAGGGGAATTGATTGAAATATAATGAACCCCTCCGCTAGACTTATATGTGAGTATGTCTGCGGCTCCTCTCTGTCAGTCTCTCCACTGGCTTCCCATAGCATCCAGAATAATACTTAATATCTTAACCTTTTATATATAATCCCTCAACAACACTGCACTCCCTTATATCTCTGGCTTCTCTCAAAATGCTCCCCCAATCACCCTCTTCACTGTGCTAATGACCTTCTTCTTTCCTCCTCTCGTATTACCTCCTCTCACTCCAGCCTTCAGGATTTTTCTTTTGCTGTTTACTCTATGAAACTCCTTGATATGTATGCTCAACTAGACTTTCTTCCTGCCTCAAAATCTCACTAAAAATGCACCTGTTTAAAAAAAAGCTTGTTACCCTCAGCCTTAATTTGCACAACAGCATGCTCTACAACATTATATCACTCACACCCACAATCTACAGTGCAACCCACAACCACCCCACTTGTTTTTGCCTTGTACTTAACTCCTGTATAGTGCTACATAATATGTTGGAGCATTACAAATAAAGGATAATAATAATAATAATAATAATTGAGTACATTCAAAGACCTGGCCCAAGTCATAAAAGAACCTACTAGAAATGAGACTAGCTTGGATTTAGTCATCAAGAACAATATTGATACAATATCAAATGTTGAAATAAGGAAACCCTTGATCTGAACACATTCTTGCAAAAATCTCTTAATTTTACCAGGGTAAATTTGAATGGTCTAATGGCACAAATAACTGACAGGTAAAATTCGGCTACACTACCTTCATCATATAATTGGTTAATGCAGGAAGAAAAAAAAATGTTAAAGATGCACCAGGTCCAGATGGAATAAATCCAAAAGGTATTGAGTGAATTGGGTTCTGTAATAACAAAACTATTATATGTAATTTCTCAAGACTCTTTCTCCTGAGGCTATGTACCAGATAAATGGAGATCAAGAATTACAGTAAATATATGCACATGGTTTGAGAACTTTCTAAAAGACAGGAAGCTCCATTTTTGTTGAGAATACCAAATTCCCTCCAAAGGGACTTACATAAATTGAAAGAATACATGGCAGATGAGATTTAACACAAATAAAGGTTATGCATTTGGGAAGGAAAATAAACATTAAATTTATAATGTTAATGGAACAAATTGAGGGGTATCAGAAATAGAAAGGGATTTAAGGGTTCTAGTGGACAACCACATGCGTAATAGTGCTTAATGCCATGCAGAATCTGCAAAGGCAAGTACAATATTTGCATGTATTAAGAGGGTATAGACGCAAAGGAAGCAACAACAAAAAAAAATCCACCGCTGTATAAATCCCTAGTACACCCTAATTTGCAATATGGAGTATGATTTTGGGCACCACTTCTAAAAAGTACATTTTAGAGCTCGAATGGTACAGGGAATTACAACAAAACTAATATAGGGAATGCAGGGAGTAAGCTATGAAGAAATTAAACTTTAAATTAAACTCTATATTCTCTAGAAAAAAAGGCGCCTGAGAGGATATGATTACCTAATATAAATAGATCCAGGGTCAATATAAGGGGTGTCAAGTGAACTTTTTGTGCCAAGAGGACATACGTTGAAGTTAGAAGAAAAAGTTAACCATAAATGAAGAGGAGGGTTCTTCACAGTAAGGAGAGTTAAACTGTAGAATTCTCTACAAAAGGAGTTTGTGACAGCAGATTCGATAAATAACTTTAAAAATGGGTTGAATATAATTTTGAATAAAAGTGCACTAGGGTTATCCTGGATAACTAGAGAAGAAGGGGAATTGATTCAGACAGTAATCCAATTGTCAGCATTTGGGGTCAGGAAGGATTTTTTTCCCTATGAGACAGCTGGAAATGTTTCAACAGTTTTTTTTTTGTTTGCTTTCTTTTGGACTAATTAACAATTAATCCACATATTACAAGGATCAGAGGATATCTAAAAATGTTGAACTTTATGGACTAAAATTATTTTTTTAACCTCAATTACTATGTAAATATATACATATATAAATATGTAACATACATAAAAGCAGGCAAGCTTCCATCAATATATTAAAATCCTGATCTCCTAAAATGTAAGCTCCCTTACCACAATCTCACCAATGTATCATGGTTCCAGCAGAGACCTTTTAAAAAAAAAAGTAAGTATATACATACAAATATTTTCATGCACCTTTAATATATATATATATATATATATATATATATATATATATATATATATATATATATTGTAGGCTACACTAGAAAAGGGAAGAGAGATGTTGTCATGTTCAGGAGGGCCAACTGGACTATTGGGGAGGGCCTGGATTAACATGGACTAGTATTGCCCTGTTAGCATGAGGTGTTTAATATTGCCTAGAATATGATGAGAGTAGTTTTGCTGTCAGCCATCCCGTTTGTGATGCACCATGTTATACTTGTCAATTTGTGATGTATGGATCGTACCCAGTCAGGTTTGATTTCTAAATGCTGCATTTTGCCCACAGAGTTTTATAAAACAGTTTATGTTGGGCTCTCAGGAAAGGAGGCCATGAATTGAATTGTCTACAGAAAAGAGATTTCCATTAGGACCAGTACCTGGCAGAAGCCAGATAAATAACACTAATGTACTAATTAACCCTTACAGGGCTAGAGTGGGAAAGGAAGATGGCAAATTGCCATACTTCATTAGCCTTACAGTCTCCTCACCCCAGGAGGCAGTTAATAGCACACCTGTCACACTAGTGATATGAATGCCGTGTGGGGTTCCACCCTTATTGGTTCTGGTTATCCATAAATATCCATAAATATGTTGTACTGTTGCCTGTCATTCCTGGGCACAACAACAGTAATCAACCAATAGAGACTCCATGTATTGGTGTGCCCACTGCTGCCTATACAGTTACAGACCGCAGCTGGAATCAAGATAGCGTAAGGAGCCAAGAACAATCAAGACCAAGAACCATAGAATAGATCAAATTAAAGCTAAACAGAGTTGCAATTAGGAGAATCATCGAGGTTCAAGCCTAGATGTCAGATAGTTAGAAATGCACACAAAACGATGTATTATTCATCATACTAATAACATATACTTTCCTTTTCCTCTTTAAGCATCAAGGAGTCTGGGTCCAGTGGCGAGCCAGAGGCGGGGGCGTCAGCACCATCAGAGCAGGAAGTGGAGGAGCAAGCCCCCGCCCAGCAGTAATGGAGCAGGGGGAGGAGGAGAGAAGCAGAGCCGAGGGCCCTGTTTTGACGGAGGAGGACGTAATATGGCTATTGGGGTCAGCATCAGGACCACTGGCCACACCAGCAGGATTGAAACCCACTATCCCTGTCCTCCAGAGACTGAGCCTATCGCCAGGGCCCTCTCACTAGAGGGACCATACAAGCCAGCCACCACCTCCCCCCCCCCCCCCCCACACAGCAGTGCGCTGGACTGGCCACCACCACCACCACCGGTCCCAGCAACACCACTGCCCGTATTGCAGCAGGCTCCAGCAGGGCCACAGACTTTTCCCACTCAGACACCACCCCCACCAACTCCTCATCAGGTCACACCCCAGGGGTCTCCATCACCAACATCATGGCAGGCTGTGCAGGCGGAGATGCTGGCCCTCATGCGTCAGCAGTTGGAGTGTCTTTGAGGGACCCAGGCCAGCATCTCTGACAATCATGCAAAGGTCATATGCAGCCTGGCCAGGCAAAATAAGGAGGAAAGGAGGCACTACCTAATGACTGAATCCTACCTGGCCGGGCTGCTTTAAAATTGGAGCGGACCAGAGGGCATTTCAGCAGGTGACCGCAGAAGCCATGCAACGTGCTCTGGTCCCCAGCCCCACCTCCTACACCCTGGAGGCATCGCCTGGCCACCCTCAGCCCCTCCTCTCCTCTCCTCCTGCCATGCCTCCACCACTGCAGGTGCAGCTGCCTCCCAGGGGTTGCCTCCCCCTGTCCAGAACCCCACCAACACGAGGTAGACGGCGGCCAGCCACGGGGGATTTGGGACTTGTGGCTAGGTAGAGGAGGACCTATTGGTCACAATGTTAACCTAATCTAGCTTGGCTACAGAGTCTGGGATCTTGGCCTATTTGATGGTGATATTTTGTATGCAGATGACCACCTCCCATCACATGGTCCATGATCCTCTTTTCTGTTGACACGTAGGGTTCTGTTGAACATTGATGGCCACTGAGGAATGCTGATGGTCTTTTTTTAAGGCCTTTTTTTGTAGGTGTTATTTCTTCTGTTTTTTAATTTATTTTGTTTTAGGTACAATTCAGGTCCATGAAGGTATCTTCTGCATTTGCAAGCATTGTGAAGGAAATGTATGAGGTGTAAGCTTTTCACAAATCTAATAAGAGGGCCATTATCCAATGAAGAAAAACAGTGGCGACGCACTCACAATTTATGCCTGTATTGTGGTAGTGCAGGGCACTATGCCATCAATTGCCCTAGCAAATCCAAAAGAACAATAGCTATGGCTGCTGAGGGTGCACAGATTCGACACCAATCCCAGATTGCAGATCAACTGGATTCTGTCACACAACCCTTGTTTTCTCTGGCTCATGGTGAAGAGGGTATACTGACTCAACATCCTCATTTTGTGGTGCCTATCACGTTGCAATGTGGTGATCATAAAATTTCAACTACAGCTATGATAGATTCTGGAGCAGGCGGAAACTTTATGGGCATTAAATTTGCAGCAGGAAATAGAATTCAGTCTATCCCTAATTCTTCACCTGTGTTAATGGAGACAGTGGACGGTTCTCCACTTACGTCGGGCCCGGTTACACATGAGACTGTGCCGTTAAAGTTGACTCTGGAAGTGAATCACCATGAGACTATATCTTTCCACCTAATTTCCTCAACACAGTTTCCAGTGATTTTGGGGGTACCTTGGCTTGCTCTGCATAACCCACAAATTGATTGGAAGATCAGAACTTTGTCCTTTCCTTCAGAACACTGCTTAATGAATTGTCAACCCACTAAGGTAGCACCTGTTGCCACAACAATTAATGAAATGGTTGCTACAAACTTGACTAAGCTTCCTCTACAATATCGGGATTTTGCAGATGTCTGTGATAAGAAGAATGCTGATCAGCTTCCACCCCACAGGCCTTATGATTGCCCAATAGAGCTGTTGCCTGGGGCTGCTATCCCATTTGGCCGTATATATTCCCTTTCTGAGACTGAATTGAAAGCTCTTCGTGAATACATACAAGAAAATCTTGCCAAAGGAGCTCCTATATTCTTTGTAGAGAAGAAAGATGGCAGCCTACGGCCATGCGTTGATTACAGGGACATTAATAACATGACTGTTAAAAACCGCTACCCCTTGCCTCTCATTCCTGAACTTTTGGAGAGACTTCGCTCAGCTAAAATATTTACAAAGCTTGATCTTCGGGGGGCATATAATCTGGTTCGCATAAGACCAAATGATGAATGGAAAACGGCTTTCAGAACCAGGTACGGGCATTATGAATATCTTTTAATGCTATTTGGGCTTTGTAATGCCCCTGCAACTTTCCAGCATCTTATCAATGATGTACTACGAGATCTCCTGGATCAGTTTGTTGTGGCATATTTGGATGATATCCTAATATTCTCTGATAATCTTGAAAACCACAGAAAACAGGTCCGTATAGTTCTGGAGCGCCTTCGTACCCACCACCTATACATTAAACTAGAAAAATGTGAGTTTGAACAAACAGAAATTCAATTCCTGGGGTATGTAATAACTCCTAAAGGTTTAACTATGGACGCAAGTAAAATTAAAGCTGTGCTGGACTGGCCCATCCCCAAGAATGAAAAAGATGTCCAGAGATTTGTGGGGTTTGCCAATTTTTACAGGCGTTTCATTAAGAATTTCTCTGCCATTATTACACCGATAACTGAACTCACACGTAAAGGGAGGGACTCCTTTTCAGTGGTCCGATAAGGCTGATACCGCATTTTCCCGATTAAAGACTCTGTTTAGATCTGCCCCCGTCCTGGTATATCCTCAGCCGGAATTACCATTTATTGTGGAAGTTGATGCTTCTGATTCAGCTGTTGGTGCTATACTGTCTCAAAGGACTGGACCTAAGATGCTGTTACATCCGTGTGCCTTCTATTCCCGACAGATGGTGCCAGCAGAAAGAAACTATGACATAGGGAATAAAGAACTATTGGCTATAAAAGCTGCCTTCACCGAATGGAGACATCTCTTGGAGGGAGCTACCCATCCAATTACTGTCCTCACAGATCACAAAAATCTGGAATGTATTCGATCAGCTAAGAGACTGTCAGCCAGACAAGCACGCTGGTCCCTATTCTTCTCGAGGTTTAATTTTTTGGTTACATAGCATCCTGGCTCCAAGAATGGTAAGGCGGATGCCTTGTCTAGAATAGCTGACTCCCTCCATGCTACCGTAACCAAAACCACCATCTTGCCGGAGGATATATTTATAGGAGTTACTTTTCCTTCTGATCTGATGTCTCGCATTAAAAAGGGCTACGCTGAAGACCCAGTTCTTCGTGACCCTCCTCGTGATCTCCATATGACGATGCTTAATGGGTATTGGATTTTTCAACAACGTCTGTTTGCTCCGGAGTCAGTGCGACTGGACCTTTTACGTCTCTACCATGACTCAAAACCAGCAGGTCATCCAGGAATCCGAAAGACACAAGAGCTACTTGCCCGATCCTTTTGGTGGCTTAAGTATTATGAGGATGTTAAGAAGTATGTGTCCTCTTGTGATGTATGTGCCAGACATAAGACTCCTCGCTCATCCCCTGTTGGCTTGCTTCAGCCTCTTCCAATTCCTCATCGTCCCTGGGGATCCATATCCATGGACTTTATTGTGGAACTACCTCCCTCTAAGGAACACACTACCATTCTTGTTGTTGTGGACAGGTTAACTAAGATGGGTCATTTCATACCAGCTCGTGGTCTCCCTTCAGCTAAACAGACGCCTGACCTGGTTATTCGGGAAATATTTCGCTTGCATGGAGTGCCCGATGAAGTAGTTTCTGACAGGGGAGTGCAGTTTACATCTCGTTTTTGGAAATATTTTTGTTCTAACCTAGGTATTAATGTAAATCTGTCATCAGCTTTTCATCCACAAAGTAATGGACAGACTGAGCGAACCAACCAGACTTTGGAGCAATATTTGCGGTGCTATATTAGTTACCTGCAGGATGACTGGCTGGATTTTTTACCCACGGCGGAGTTTGCCTATAACTATGCCCAACACTGCTCCACTTCTCTGAGCCCATTTTTTGCCAATTATGGTTACCATCCAACCTTTCTAGTGAGTCTCCCGATTACTACTACCGTTCCTGCAGTCACTGACCGGCTAACCGCCTTACGTGATTCCCAAGCACTGTTGAAAGAGACTCTTTTGGAGGCTCAGGAATGTTACAAAAGAGCTTCTGATAGGCATAGAAAGGAGGCCCCAGTCTATCATGTTGGTGACAAGGTGTGGCTGTCAACAAATAATCTTAAGCTTCGGATTCCTTCTCATAAATTGGGTCAAAGGTTCATGGGACCTTTTGAGATCATTGCTCAGATCAATGCTGTCACTTTCCATTTGCAACTTCCAAATTCCATGAAAATGCATCCAGTGTTTCACGTTGCACTGCTTAAACCTTTTCATGAAAATACTTTCCCTGGCCGAGCCCTACCTGCCCCACCTCCAGTCCTCGTGGATGGCGAAGATGAATACGAAGTGGAAAAAATTCTTGACTCCAGGATCTTCCCTAACAAGCTTCAATATTTGGTTCGGTGGAAAGGCTATGGTGAGGAGGATAGATCGTGGGAACCAGTGGACAATATTCACGCTCCTGATCTTCTTCGGTCTTTCTATGCACAGTACCCTGCTAAACCGGGTAATAGGGCATCCGGAGGCTGCGCCTATAGAGGTGGGGGTAATGTGAGGAATTGACTCTGCTGGGATTCGAACCCTGGTTTGCATGTTGCTGGACCTCTTCCATACCGGTACGCCAGCCTGCCTCTTGCAGATTTGCTTGAGATCTGATACCTTGACTCTAAAAGCAATGAAATCAGTGACAACTCTCTTTAGCTGTGTCTGGTCAGCTGTCTGGTTCTTGGCCTATATAAGGCACTTCCTGTCTCTGTATCCTTGCCAGATTATTGTTGGTTCCTGATCCCTTCAATAAAGCTTGTTTCTGTTTCACCTACAAGTTGCTGAACTGGATTATTGCTGACCTTGGCTACTGGTCTCCACAACCTTGTGATTCCTATATCATTACAACCACACTGTTTGTGTGAAACTGGATTGGATTACACAGTGCAGAGGTTTAATCATCTGTTTCATTGAGAAGATCTAGACAAGTTGTACGTGCTATGCACATGAATGGGTTCTTCAATTAAATGGAGTGATTTCTGATTATCCTTTTTTTTATCAATTTCTGGTTGCAGTGGTGTAGTGACCACATGTGATCCTGGTAGGTGCTATGCATCATGCTTAATCTAGACTATGACATTAGCCCCTTTAGGTATCCATTTTTTCCCACAAGCCTCTTGCTCTATAGGGATCCGCCCACACCACATCCATGATATTAATGCACAGTTTTGTCAATTTCTGATTGTGCTCTCTGTATGAAATAAAGCTTTGTTATACCATTCTCACTGTGTCAGTGTGTTGTCAATGGTTGCGGTTATAGGACATCCACATACATCACATTTGTGTCACATTCCTATATATGTAAACTAATGAGCCATAGTTACTATGCAATAGAAACATATAATAATAATAATAGAAATAATAGCATTAGATATCATATAATAATATATATCATATATAATAATAATAATAATAATAATAAAGGGTTAATACACATGCAAAGTCCAATTTGTGATAACAATATGACAGGTGATACTGGAATGGGTTGCCAGTTCCTTCTCTAGTAGACTGTGATTTGTCTGAACTCTCTGCTATGACCTTCCCACCTAGAGTGACCCAACATTGTATAGCTCACAGCTTCATTGAAGTACACAAGCCCCTTCACCACCACCACTTAGCAATGCTTAAGGGGATCAGGGGAACATACACCACACTAATCTACTCTAACCCATCATTAGGGGGCTATGCAGATGCACCTGTATCAACAGCCAACTCAGCTTCATTAGGGATAATCTCCGCTACGCCCTTCCAGGAAAGACCAACGCCATTGCTGGTGGCCATGTGCCAAGATGTATACCCATTCCCATTTGGTGACCTCCCATTATGTTTTGCTATTTATCAATTTACACTAGTGTGGTGTATGTTTCCCTGGTCCCCTTATGGATAGCTAAGTGGTGGTGGTGAAGTGGCTTGTGTTCCTGAATGAAGCTGTGAGCTATACCATGTAGGGCCACTGTAGGTGGGCAGGTCATAGATGTCAATGTAGATGTGATGAGAGAGATGTATATGCAATTATACATATTCCAGGGTACACATTAGCGCCTCTGTGAGTGAGAAAGGGTTAATATGGAATCACTTTCATGTTTTTGTATTGCTATTTAGTCAGGTAGTGTCTCTTTAATTGCTTTATGCATGTTGCAGCATGGCTTTTCATATTGGCAAATGCATGACCATTCAAACATATGATTATTCTAAATGTATATTTTTTTATTTGGGAATTATTGTGCAAGTCATTGTAATGTCGTTCAATACTTTACCCATATTTTAAAGCCCACTGGTGTTTGTATTGTCTTTTACAGTGTTGAGAACTTGTCTGTAAACCCTTTGCGGGTCCTATTTGGAGGCCGCAATATTTTTGCCTCAATTTGCGAGTTACGGGTTTGAACGACAGGGCATCTTTGGGGATTCATAGCAATTTAATAGTAATTTTCCAATGTAACATTTACGGGCTTGACAGTTTAAAGGCTTTGCACCAACGAAGTTCCGATTTTGACAGCCTGTAGGGTTTTTTTTACCTGTAACCCGCAGATTGTTTGCAGGTAGCTTGAAGAGGCCAATTTAATAGCTATAAGTCTAGGGGGCTCCGTTACGGGCTAAGGGTTTTCACGTTAGGGAAATTAGATAGGGCTGTAAGTGCAGCAATGCAGCAGAAGATAAATGGACAACATTTAAAGCTTTACTAAATAATCATACATATCAGCACACACCATGTGGAAATAAAAGTTTAAAAAAGTAAAACAGTACCCACGTAGCTTAAAAATAATTTAAAGATCAAGATAAGGAATGAAAAGCAGGGAACACATTATACAAGAAGGAGGGAGCAGAGGCAGTGTTGTATGTGTACAAGGAATTAAACAAGTCTGAATTAAAGGGGCACTGTAAAGCAAGGACAATTTAAAATCACAGTAAAGTACTATGGGCCCTATTCTGTTAGAAGCTTGCAAATACCGTGAACTCGTAAATTTGTCTGGGGGTGTTTTTTTATTTAACTGTTCAGATATGAAACTTTTTAACAATATCAAAACTTAGAATTTTTATAATCTTTTTTTTCAACAGTCAGGAATCTGATATGTGTGAAGCATGTAACAAACCAAGAAAATTAGTAGAAATGCATACCATGAGCATAATAACATTTTTAGAGAAAATCTTTCATGCATTTAATGGAGAATGCTATTAACATTACCATAGTTGTGTCTTGAAAGAAAAAGTAACACTAAACAGACATTTATATTAAATATAATAGAAGTGCATATGTCATTTTCTTAACTCGAACATGTAGAACAGTATTTAGATTAAAGAAAAATCTAATCAGGGATAGGTGATAATGGTACATTACTGCAAAACACAGGGCAAGATTTCAGAATTTCTCTGCTCTCATGCTCCTCAGTCATTCTGATTTGTATTATCATTATAAATATTGTAATTATAAATATTGTAAAGTCACTGATATCTTTTGAATTTGAACATGATGAGAGTCTGAAAACTTTCACATTCCATTTAATTTGTTTCAGTAGTGACAAGTAATCTTATAGCGACAGACTTTGAAAGACTCACAAGGTTACTATCATTTTAAATGTAGAACTAGTGGACCCGGCAATAAGATGAATCCAGCAGCTAAAGGGATAAGAGGTGAGGGGGACACTACTGGGGAGTGATGGGACCGCCAACATTAAGCTGCCTATTACTCTATACTGTATTGTATTAATATATATGTAACAAACAAACCCTTCCAACATATATATATATATATATATATATATGTGTTAGAGGGAAGGTTTTGTTTGCTATATATATATATATATATATATATATATATATACCAGTACATATTCTAAAACTCTCCCCCCCCCCCCGCCCGCCCCCAGGGATTTTGTGATTCCTACGCCCTTGCTCCACCCACATTTCAAATGTTGTAAAATACAGATAATGTGAAAGGAATATCAATATTTCATTTCTGCCAATGAGGCAGGCCCGTGACATGAACAGCGTGTACCCTTGCTCTAAAATGACTATGTAATATGTGTGACAACGTTTCACATAATGCGTAGATACATAGACATTTATGTTTCTATTTATATGTGTATGCTAATTTTTTATAGGGACACAGCAAGAGAAAAGGTGGAATAACAGGAATTGCATAAATCTATGTTCAATTGTATTGTTGATTGAACTTCAGGTTGAAAGGCATCTACCTTTCTTTCATTATGCCAGCACACCTATTATTACACTCACATTACCCTTACAATGTAAACTAACATGTAAAGGCTGAATTAACTTAGTTTTTATCTTATAAAAATATTTTGCCATTAACAATTCTAGTTCTTCAAAATAGCATATTATATTTATGGGACGTCAGTGGTCATTAATTGTAACAAACGTACCGTGGATGCACAAGCTGATGAAAACTGGACATTAAACCATTAAATAATTGTCAGCAGCAATTCACTCTGATGAATTTACAAAGTTCCAATATGTACTGGGGAGATGGAGCGGTCTCATTACATTAATCATGTGTAACTCAATAGGTTTCAATGTTGCTTATATTTATCTTGTAAGTGATATCCTGTGAGGCTGCTTGTTCATGCCAGGAAAGCTCAAAGCTCAATCCTATGAATGGAGAAGCAATTTCACATAACATTTATAACTGCCACAGAAATTAGTAAGAATGTTAAAGCACTACACCCCTAATGATCAGATTTAAAATCAAGAGCATATTTAGATTTTATTATGCCCTTGGCCCATTCAGAATCATGTGCCCCACTCCACAAATCCCAGTTATTACTCATCCTATTCCCTTGCTATATTCAAATAATAGTTTTACGAGTATTTATTTATGTCAGGTAGAAATGTGCCTATACAACCATTATTCGATAGTAAAGCACCTGTATCTTCAGGCAGCCTGCTGCCCCTTACAGCCTTATTAAATTGAGATTCGGTAAATTTAAAAGGGCTCTATTTAAGCACACAGCATATTTTTTTTACAGAAGGTTTTAGTTCGTGAACTTCTATCCAAAAGCAAGGTCTTCACGAACTAAAAACTTCTGTAAAGAAATATGCTATGTGCTTAAATAGAGCCCTTTTAAATTTGCTGAATCACAATTTAATAAGGCTGTTATGGTATTGTTAATAGTATTGTCTTGCAAATCGCCAGCTTCTAAGTCTCAGTTAATCTTTATGTGCCAATTAGTATCACAGCCTGCAGTGGTAGCTAAAACAGTGTTCACCAATTTTATCATGCAGCTAGATCCGCTTGCTCATGCTTATCAAGTACTATGGGCCATAAATCAGTATTCTGTGCTGCATATTAGCATAAAGGAACCATAAAACATTGCTAAATATCTCAGGGATTATTTACTGCATAGAACAAAGGTTAGTACAATGTATAGCCAGATTATAATACTCTTTTAGATGAAACGAACCTTCTGTAGTGTTGGCGTATCTTTAATGAATATTTGGTGCTTTGTTTATAAAATCGGCCTTCAAAACTGTTTAAAGCTTAGATCTGCATTTTCCTGCCTGTTATTACTCTTTATTTCTTTAGTGCTATTTACAAAATAGAATAAAGAACAGTGGGTACAATTAGCAAATTACAGGGTGTAGAAAAATTCTAATGGAAATTGAAATACAAGTACATATACAATACAATCCAAAATACGAGATGAATGGGTGAAAATACAGCTTGGAGCAGCAGAGTTTGAGCAACAGAATTGGTGCAACTGACTTGAGGACCATACTCACTTACAATCTAGAAGAGTAGGTAGGGTGTGAGGCAGGAGGGTGACACATTGACAAATGAAAGAAGGCAGTTAAGGAGTGAGTTGTAGCAGTCGTTGCAAGATATGATATGAATGGATTGGAATTTTAAAGTCTTGTGTTAGATAATGATATGGTTTGGAGATGTTATTAGGTGAAGAGTACATTATTTTGTTATTGATTGTATATGAGGAATGAAAGAGAGGACAGGGTTGAAAAGAAATCCAAGACAGTGATCCTGAGAAGCTTGAGTGGGAACAGCATTGTCAACAGTGAGGAATACTTGAAGAGTGGTAGCTGTCGTAGAGGATGGCATGATTAAGAGCACAGTCTTTGAAATGTTGAGTTTGAGTTGAAGAGCAGTTGAAACATGCTAGAAGAGAGGGGGGTAGGTCTGGTGCTGAGAGACATATTTGATTGTCATCTACAAACAGCATATTTATCCATAACACTACCCAATCATATTCAGTCTTCAACCGTTGGCAACCAGATATTCACCAATCCACATCAGCCTACACCCTAGCCACGTGGGACACCTGTCCATAAAGTGACATCAGCCTTCCTAACCACCCTGAGCCTATTAGGCTAACTAACCTAATTGTACCATTTTTACTTCGTAGAGTTAGTTCATACATTAGTGTTATGCTAGGTTTCCTCTGTCAGGAAGCCAAATGGCGGGAGTTGATATTGCTATCTCTTTTGCAGACACAGTGTCTGTTTAACTCATTTCATGTATAGGACCAGTCTGCCTCCCTTAGTCTGCTGAAAACATTCTACCCCACAACCAGGTAAGCCCATAACTGGACCCCTTGCCCCAGGGACCCCAGTAATACACTTTATTAAACTCCATGGGGGAAATGCCTTTAGAAACCAAACATTACTGGGTATCATCCATACATCAATAAATGAATATAATATAGTAACAAATGAAAACTCATAACATGGCTTACCATAACCAAGAGGGAAGACAGTTAAACATGGCACATAATAACAATACGGCTGTCACAGTCCCAGTATCCAGGCCTGGAAGACATCCTCCATGTTTGACCAGGGCCAGTCCAATAGTCTAAAACAGTATTAGGGTCGCCCTGGTCATTGCTATAACAGAATATGTTGCCACACACAAACATTTCAGTTACATTATTCATCTTGGGTCCACATGATATCCACATGGGTATTCAGGGGTTTGAACATTGTTCTTGGTGGGAAAGGAAAGGGTGTGTTCTGGAACCAGGTTCTGCTCAGAGCCCAAAGATCCCAAAAGTGGAGTAGGCCCACCTTTTGGTATGGGGACATTCAGATGTCCAAAGGAACAGTCTCTGGCTCAGAATTTGCTAAATAAAACATCAGAATTCTATGTATAAGCTTTCACATTTTTGTGCGAGGAAACTTAGTTATCAGAGGAGACTTATTCCTAGTGAGAACAGTTGTGCACACAATCAGTTAGTGCTGGTATTCCTTGGAAAATGATGGCGTGTTTATCTTGCCCTCCTCTGGTCTACCTTTGGTAGGTGCGAAGGGAATAATATGTATGCCGGATTAAGAGCACTCAGGGTTGGTAAAAAATAGATATACTTATTTTCAATTGTGGTTCAAAACCAGATATGTAAAAACAATGTATGTATACATGAAAAAAAATATATATTATAGTATCAAACCCGTTTCACTGCAAATAATCCACAGCTTCCTCAGTGATATATACCTTGAATTGGTCAAGATCCTGCTTGGACCAATCCGTAGAGGTATCTGTGAAACTACCCAAGCCCTTAAGCATATCGGATTGGGACCTCATCGATTCTATTCACCAAGTTTCTAAAAATGTAAGTTACCTACAACAACTAATTTCGATACAGAGGAATAATTAAACTGTCTTTCTATAGTTTAGATCAGCTGGGAATGCCCTTTCCCACAAGTCTTGATAAAAACATCTCTGAGGGCTACTACCACTACAGACTTACACTGCGACAGGTCATACACCAAAGGTCTGACTCAGTGGCTGGTGATTATACCCCTAAGGCCAGAGTGCATTTACCCCATTTGTCTCTATTCACCACTCTGGCTCAGACCAGGTTTAATAGCCTAACATATTTTAATTAAAGCAAAGGGAGACTCTTGGGAAACTATTTACACTATGATATAAATACTTTTTTCAGCTCAATTCTTCCACATCTTTTTCTTCTATAAAAAAACATTTTTATCTGTTAGAGTATTTATTAACAAAAAAAAATAAAAAATCAATGGGTAAACCAAAGAAAAATTCAGCTGGCAAAAACATCCCTGATTATTTTAAAACTAATTACTCAGACAAAGAAACAGATCAGAACATGGTAAACTATGGAATCTATCAAGATTTGAGAGCATGAGACTGTTGTGCAATTAATTCTAATGCCTTTAATTGTTTTCCCAGCATTTTAAAGTACAGTAGTGTGTGTTTATTTGCTACTGCAGTTATATGAAGAGGTGTTTAACTCACTTGCGAGTCCTATCTACTACTCATATAATTTTTGCTACATTTGCGATTGCAGACTTGTTGAAGGCAATTGCAGGCTTGTTGAAATTGCACTGGTAACATTTATGGGCCTGAAAAGTAAATGGAGGAGATAAGACAATGTTGTGTCTTTGACAAGCCCGTAGTGCTTTTGAGCCTGTAACTCGCAATTTTAATGCGAGTTGCTAAATGTAGCCAATTGAATATCCGTTACATTTTCGGGCTACATTACGGGTTCAAGTAATGGCAATTTGGGCAATTAAATGAGGTTCTATGATTGGCAAAATTAAACATATTACTAATTTATCCTTGTGTAATTTAGATTGCAATTTAACATATGATGTTCTTCTTCTTCCCCTTCATACAGAATTTTCTTTTCAGGTAAACCATCTTTGCTTCTCCTAGGGCTGTCCAGGGATGGGGTCCAGCATCCATGGCTTCATCTGAGTATGTCTAGGTGTATGACTAACCCGAGTCATTAACTTATTATACACAACGTTAAAGGCTTTATTTTAATTTTAAAAGACTAAAGTTCATTTATATAAAACATGCCAACCTTCATAATTATTTATACAAGAAACACACTTTGCTAAAAGTAAACACTAAAATGTATTCATAAAATCTGTCCCACATTCTACAGAACTTGCCTCCACATCCCAGACTCCCAAAATCTTGGAGATCCTAGTAGATCCTTACATCCAAAATCAAATTGCACAAGTTCATTATACTTTAATACTAAGAATACCCCAGAGTCCAACATAGGATGGGTTTGGGTAGCATCCATTGGCCCACATTAAACTCCAGGCCCATAATTACCTTCATACAGGCCATATGTCTGAAGGTTAGAAATTTGCTACAGTTACAGATGTATTTAATTGCTTAAGCCCGCAAGTACAGGCTCACAGCCCCAACACGCAAATGATGAACCTATACGTAGTATTTCAGGGCATGATCAAGATCAAGTAAGCAAGCCAGTAAATTACTATTTAGACCTAGACAACAGTAAATGAGACCGCCATCATGACGTCAGTAAAACATGGAGTTTAGACTACAATTAAATAGGACTCATGGAAATATTATTGATCACCTAAAGCTAATTTAAAACTTTCAGGCCAAGGGATTATTAACATCCAAATAGAAAGAGCAACAAGACAGAATTTCCCCATCTCACCTCTCCTTTTTGCTTTAGCCATTGAACACTAGCTCAAACTATCAGAACTGACCCTAAAAAAGATGTCATAACACTATGCACCCTTACCAAACCTTTAATGTTTATCATAATTCTTATACGCATAGAGCCTTATTCAATTGAGAAATTGTAAGCTACAGTATGCCGTAATGGAGGCCATAAGTTAATTTATTATTCAATTGGAGTGTTTTTGCGAGCCGCAAATGGCCTACTTGTTACGGGCTTGAAATCCTTGTGGATGATAAAAACAGCCCATCAAAGCCTTTGATCTTTCCCGTCCTCAAGATTTCCAATCGCTAAAATTGCAAATCGCTATTCAATTGATAAAATCCCTCAAGACTGTAAATGCAATCAAGCCCACAAACAGCAAATATCAGCCCAAATCTTACGGGTTCCAAATCTTACGGCTTATTATGGCCATAGAACTAACCTATTAAGGTTGGTTCATTCTCTGATGAGCACCTCTGACTTGTTTTTTTGTTTATGCAAATTACCCTTGGGGTTTAGTTTCCCTAAGGGTAATAGGGGACTCCAGACGTGGACCCCTTACTCACTGTGCCTTAGGTAGTTTAGCTGCCCCCCCCGCTGACGAGGCCCATAAAGGCCGAAACGCATCTGGGGTTTGTTGTTTCTCGTGTTCAGGGTAGACTTGCCTGGTATTTTGGGGCTGGGTCACTCTTTTGAGTGGGACTAGACTGATATACTACAGGATATTTCTCTTGGGAAGTGCACAAGTAAGCTAAAAGAGCTTGCTCTCAGTGTAGCTTATCATGGCCATAGAACTAACCTATTAAGGTTGGTTCATTCTCTGATGAGCACCTCTGACTTGTTTTTTTGTCAAAGTAATGGTAAGCATTAGAATTACTAATTATTACCAATTATCAAGTAGCTTCAATTTTTTTAATTTTTTTCCATATGTTGTAATGGTCATGCAATTACCAATATGAAAAGTCAGACTGCAAGATGCTGAAATCTATTAAAGAAACACTACCTGATTAAAGTGCCACACTATTACATGAACATGGCTGCCATATAAACCCTTTCTCACTCACAGAGGCTCTAATGTGGACCCTAAACTACAAAGATCATCTGATATACATCTCACTCATCACATCTACATTGGGAAAACAAATAGTGGACAAATCACATATATCAAGTATTAGGGGAACATTTTTCATTTGATTGTTCAGTCCCTCAGTTGTGTCTGACTCTCTGTGACCCTATGGACTGCAGCACGTTTAGCTGTGTCTCTGCCTGTGCTTTTCATCAAGGTTTGAATGCCAAAGATACTGGAGTGGGTTGCCGGTTCCTTCTCCAGTGGACTGTGTTTTGTCTTACCCCGCTGCTATGACCTACTAACCTACAGTGGCTCTGCATGGTATATCTCACAGCTTCATTGACAAGCCCCTTCAGCAGCACCAGTTAGCCATCCAGAAGGGGACCAGGGGAACATACACCACACTAATCTACTTTAACCCATCAGGAAGGGCCGCAGAAATACATGGAGGCTGTGCAGAGGCACGTGAAGCAACAACCATCTCACCTCCATCAGGGTTAATATCTGCTGGGCCCATCCGGGAAAGTCGCACACCATTGCTGGTGGCCATGTGCCAAGATGTATACCCATTATCATTTGGTGACATTCCATTATCACATGTCATTCCATTATCACATGTCATATTGTTATCAGGCCTTCAGGGGAATATTGATACTCCACAGTATCACACATTGGACTTTACATGTGTATTAACCCTTTATTATTATATACTATATACATTATTATATGATATCTTATAATGATATTATTATTATTATTGTTATTATATCTATTAATCTATTGCATAGTAACTAGGGCTCACTCGTTTACAGATTTAGGAATGTAACAAAAATGGGATGTATGTGGATGTCTCAAAAGCCCAACCATTAAAAACACACTACATGATGAGAACGGTATAACAAAGCTTTATTTCATACAGAGAGCACAACCAGAAATTGACAAGACTGTACATTAATATCATGGATGTGGTGTGGGTGGATCCCTATAGAGCAAGAGGCTTGTGGGAAAAAGGGCATACCTAAAGGGGGTAATGTAGCCTAGAATAAGCATGATGCATAGCACCCACTAAGGTCACATGTGGTCACTACACAACTGCAACCGGAATTTGATGAAAAAAAGGATCATCAGAAATCACTCCATTTAATTGAAGAAACTATTAATGTGCATAGCACTTACAAATTGTCTATATCTGCTCAATGAAACAGATGCTTAAATCTCTGGACTGTGTAATCCAATCCAGTTTCACACATACAGCGTGCTCCCAAAACAAAAATCTGAAACAAAGTGGTCCAAAAAAAGAAAGGCGGAGGAGGATAAAAAAAAAACAAAAAACATGCATGTACAGTAGAGTGCTAAATACTGTAACTGTAACAATATACCAACTCACCTGATTCCCATGTGCAAGTATTACTAACCATTAGCAAATTCTCAACATAACTCACTGGCCATGACTATTAATAATGATGTGTCATCTCACAATAGATGCTTAGCAGTGACCAGCGTCAGTGGTCAAGGTGTACTATCACCTTCTCCATATGATATTGTTCATCAACATTGATATCTCATTCATCAGCTATACAGGTGTTTGCACATGTTAAAGGATAACCATGATATCAGCAATAGGGGAAATATCCATTAACACGGAGAGAGAACACAAAGGTCAGCAGCCAGATTCAATGTTACCTACATAAGACACAAGGAACTGTTTTCAGACTGATATTGAGGTCAGGATCACATGCTTCATTAGTGCATATATTAATGCTGGGCGTTATTAACATGCCATTGTGAGACTTTGCAAGTCAAACACCATATCAGTCTACATTTAAGCTAACAACAATCTTGTCTTACATATCTGGATATATAATAGCTTTAATATTGTGGGAGCTACATGTTATGGGGAGGGGGTCCGGGGGGGGGGGGGGTCTGTCATTGAAGGAATGTCTACGTGAGAAGCCCCTGAATTGTACCTAAAACAAAACAAAAACAGAACACCTAAATAAGGCCTAAAAAAATATAGCGATTGCAGCATCTCTTCTAAGACATTATTCCTGCACAAATCCAACAGAACTACACACAAGTACCACTTCTAAGACATTATTCCTGCACAAATCCAACAGAACTACACACAAGTCCCACTTCTAAGACATTATTCCTGCAAAAAACCAACAGAACTTCACACAAGTCCCACTTCTAAGACATTATTCCTGCACAAATCCAACAGAACTACACACAAGTCCCACTTCTAAGACATTATTCCTGCACAAATGCAACATAACTACACACAAGTCCCACTTCTAAAACATTATTCCTGCACAAATCCAACAGAACTACACACAAGTCCCACTTCTAAGACATTATTCCTGCACAAATCCAACATAACTACACACAAGTCCCACTTCTAAGACATTATTCCTGCACAAATCCAGCAGAACTACACACAAGTCCCACTTCTAAGGTATATTGAAGACACTTGAAGGAGCTAAATTTACTTCTGCCATCTGTACTTTTATTAATAATATTTATATTCAACTGTTATTATTTTTGGGGACATTGTTACTTTCTTGCCTTATTTATTACTTTATACCTTATTACTATAGTTTATATCTGTAACCCTCCCCTATCCTCTTTTTGTTCAAATCTTCCCTTAACCCCTCCCTATCACACTCTAATAACTTCCTGTATACTAACAGTGTTTCCTCTGTCGGCAGACATTATTCCTGCACAAATCCAACAGAACTACACACAAGTACCCTCCCACGCAACCCTATTTGCTCTAAATTTATTGAATCACACAAATTTATTTCAGCTGATCAATTAGGAACGCCTGCTAACTATTCCTAATTTAACCTTTACACAATGTTCCCTCCTGCCGTCTTCTTCTTTACCTGCTGCCTTTTCCTCAGGCTCTTCCTCTCAACTTATCCATATCATGTCTCCAGCATAACCATCTCACCTTCCATGCTCTCATCTCCTCTTTTATGCTGCCATGATCTACACTCCTTTCTCCACCCATTATCTCCTCCCCCATCTCAAACTCAAGCAGAAACACTTCTGTGAGTCCCATTTGCCTCTCCCTTCCCTCTCTCTCTTTCTGGCTTCTGGAGACACATTTCCTAACTGAGGGCCTGACCTGACATTTCCACTAGCAGTTACATTATCTGACCACTAGGGACAGAAAACATATTACACACCTGAGCCATTCACCTCACAATGTCACATACCTTCCTACCTAAGTAAACGTTCACTTTCTTTATCACCCTTGCTATCTCCTATCTATCTCCCCAAGTGTCTGCCTCTTCCAACCCCTTTAGCTTGTAAGTAGTGAATTTTCAATCTTGTAGGTTGCTTTGGAAAAAAAACACTTCCTGCAAAGATTCTAAGCTCAAAACAGGACCTTCCATTTTTCTGCAGTTTGTTAACATTGTATTCTTCCTTGTCCTTATCCTCTGCACATTGCTACAGAATATGTTGGCGCGATACAAATAAAGATTAACAATAATAATCTCTTCTCAACAGCATTCCTCGCTGACCATCAATTGGTGAAATGTTACACAGAGAAGAGGATCATGGACTATTTGATGGCAGGTAGCTATCTGCATGCATAGGCCAACATCCAAGACTCTGAAGCCAGGCTACATGAAGTTAACATTTGGATCAATAGATTGTCACTGAGAAGTGCTGTTGAGAAGGCACAAAACATATGTGCAGCCCCTACATCCTCCTCCACCAAGCATCAGGGCCCCAACACATGTGAGTGGCTGCCATCTCCTTCTTGGGGGGAGGGGGACAGGGGGAGGCAACCCCACTGGAGGCAGCGGAAAAAGCAGTGGTATTTCTGGTGGCAGTGGCCTTGGTTGAGGCATGGGGGGAGGAGAGGAGCAGCCAAGCTGCGGGTGGGCGGGAGAGGCCTCAAGGGTGGGGGAGGAGGGGCTGGTGACCAGATCGCTGTGTAAGGTATCTGTAATTAGGTGTTTGAATGCGCTCTGGGCCACCCCCATCCTTTGCAGGCCGGCAGGGTGCAATTATGTCAGTAAGTGGTGCCTCCTCTCCTCCCTATTGCTCCTGGTCAGGCTGCACATGACCTCCGCATGATTGGCGGAGATACTGGCCTGGATCCCTCGAAGACACTCAATCTGCTGCCGCATGATGGCCAGCATCTCCACCTGTGCAGCCTGGCTTGGTGGTGGGGATGGAGGTCTGTGGGGTGTTGCTGGGTGAGGAGGTGGGGGTGGTGTTGGTGGTGGCCCAGTGGGGAGGGTCTGGGGCCCGGCTGGAGCATCGCTCCATATGGGTGGTGTTATTGCTGAGCCTGGTGGTGGCCAGTCTGTCACACTGTTTAGGGGAAGGGGGAGATTGGGTCAAGCCCTGCTGGTACCTCCAGTAGGAGGGCCCTGATGAGATGCTCAGTCTCTGGATGAGGGAGACAGTGGGGTCAAATGCCGCTGGTGTGGCTCATGGTCCTGCCGGTGACCCTGCTGCCTAGATGACATCATCCTCCTCCTCCGAACCAATGCCCTCGGCTCCACTTCTTTCCTCCTCTCCCTGTGCCAGTTGCTGCTCTTGGATGGAGCCTCCGCCTCTGGCTCACCACTGGACCCAGATCTCCTTGATGCTGAAAGAAAGAAAAGAAAGGTATATGTTATTAATATGATGAATAATATATTGTTTGTTGTTAATTCCTAACTATCTAACATCTAGGCTTGAACCTGGATGATACACTTAATTGCAACTATGAGTATCTTGATCTTGATTGTTCTTGTCTCATAACACTATCTTGAATCCGGCTTTGGTTTGTAACTGTATAGGCTGCAGTGGGCACATAAATACATGTACTCTCTTTTCATTTATTACTGTTGTTCTGATTTGTCAGTTTCATGGATTTAATGACGCATCCATCTATACCTTGTTAATTCCATAGAGCTGGTGGAACACAACTTTATAACTCTGTTATACCGTGATTGGATCGTAACTGTGGACCACATCTAGTTCAGCCCATTAACAGTATGAGGTCGCAAGAGAGGTTTACGGACTTGAGGCTTCGGGCCGTAACTTGCGCCCTTGATCAATTGAATAGCACTTGATTTTTAGCGGACCGCGAGCCCGCAGCAGGCCTGCAGCCATACAGCCTATAAACTTTGATGCGGCCTTCGAATTGAATGAGGCTCATATTATCCAATTTTGAAAGCACAATAGGCAGGGAAGGGGGCAAAGAGAGCACAATATTTGTTGAAGGTCACCAAGGACAAGAATGAAGCACAGATAATATGTATATATGAATGGATTCGCACCCAAAGTACCTCCGAATTATGAGATAATATGTGTGTATTCATCACACCCTCTTCTGGTCTGGTGTGGGTCTGGATTCCTTTGCCTTTTTTCCATGTAAAGTTTCTAAAGGTTATGTGCATGAATTGACATATATTTTGAGACAAACTCAAGTGGTATAAGTTGGACAAATGAATCCAATCATAAACTTTTGGTAACAATTAATAAAGGTAACATATTCATTCCAAACTAAATTCAAACATGATGGTATTGCCCAAAGGCATCCAAACTCTGTAGATCAGTGCTACAACTAATCAATCAGATCTTAGATCTGGATCTTGCCCCCGAAAGGGAATATGTCTTTTAGGTACACAAGTTCCAGGCCTTACCAATGCCAGCAACAAATTAATACAATTCTCCATGCTGGCTACAAAAAGCCACATAGCTAAGCAATGGAAATCTCATTCACTAAATAAAACTGCAGGCAAAAATAAATAGAGTTACATACTCATCAATGACCGAATCACACATGTATTAGAAGACTACATGACATCCTTCTATAAGTTCTGGGAATCATGGCTTGCCACAACTCACTCGTCTAATATTTTATAAAAGGATAACTACTGCATGGAATTGGATGCCCGTGGTCCTGTCTTTGGTAACAGAGATAACAGATATATAAAGAGATGCAAACTATAAAAGCTGTATTTCTAATTCAGATAACAATCTGAGGAAATAAATTATATTTGAGAAGAACGTAATTTATTTTCTTATATTATTATTAAGGGTGTTATTATCTTTTCTTTCTTCTTTTATATCTACACTGGTTAAAGTGAATTTGTCAACTAAAACTCAAAATAATTTAAAAAGAAAAAAAAAGAAGAGAAACAAGTATGGGAGGCAAAATGGGAGAGAAAGAATTCTTAGCAATTAATGAAAAATGGGATTTAATAAGTATTACCGAAACGTGGTGGGATGAATCCCATGACTGGACTGTTAATCTAGATGGTTATAACCTATTTAAAGATAGGGCCAATGGTAAAAGAGAAGGAGGGATGTGTCTGTATGTTAAGCCTGAATTTAAGCCTATAGTCAGAGAAGATATTTATGGTGAAACGAGCGGTAATGTTGAATGTTTGTGGGTAGAGTTAATTAGAATATTAGTAGGAGTATGCTATAAACCCCCAAATATAGCTGTGAGATAGTGATGAAATACAATTATTGTCACAGATTGGAAATGCAGCTAAGCATGGGCAAGTTCTAATAACGGGAGATTGTAATTATCCTGAAATAAACTAGGTAAATGAGACCAGCAGTTCAGCTAAGGTGAGCAGGTTCTTGAGTACACTCAGAGATCATTATTTGGCCCAGGTTATACAAGAGCCTACTAGAAATGAGGCTATCTGAGATTTAGTCATCACAAATAATATTTATATGGCATCAAATGTTGAAATAGGGCAACCTTTGGGAAACAGTGATGACAACACAGTCTCATTTAAGATTGAATTAAAAAAACAAAATTTAAAGAGGCCAACAAAATCTCTTAATTTTAAAAGGGCAGCAATACAAAGTATAGACTTGGACAAAGAGCTGGCAGGTAAAAATACTAAACATAAATGGACAACATTTAAATCCTTACTAAATATACATACTTATCACCATATACCAAGTGGGAATAAAAGTAAACGGAGTAAATCACATCCAATGTGGCTTAACAATGATCTAAGGATCAAGATCTGGAGTAAAAAACAGGCATTTAAATTATATAAACAAGAGGGGAAAGAGACTGCTTTACGGGAGTACAAGGAAATCAACAAAGCTTGCAAAAGGGCTATAAGACTGGCTAAAATAGAAAATGAAAAATGAATTGCAAAAGAGAGTCAGACTAGCCCTAAAATATTTTTTATTAATGGGAAGAAGGTGAGGAAGGGAGCTATAGGAACATTACAATCTGACACAGGTAGTCTGATAATTAGTGACCAGGAAAAGGCAGATGAGCTAAAAAAAGGTTATTTTCTTCGGTATACACAAGGGAGGTACCAGTGCAACATAATGGGGCTACACTACCTTCACCAAATAGCTAGTTAACGCAGGAAGAAATCCAAAAGAGATTGGAAAAAATAATTGTTAATAAAGCCCTGGGTCCTAATGGAATACATTCAAGGGTACTGAGGGAACTGGGTTCTGTAATAGCCAAAACATTATATTTAATTTTTCAAGATTCACTCAACACAGGGTCTCTACCAGATGACTGGAGAAAAGCAGATGTGATACCTATGTTTAAAAAGGGAGCAAGAGCAAATCCTGGGAATTATAGACCAGTGCGCCTCACTTCTGTAGTGGGAAAGCTTTTAGAAGGGTTGATAATGAATAATATACAAGAATATGTCTATTTAAAGAGGTTTATAAGTAGGAGTAAACATGGATTTATGAGGGATAGGTCATGTCAAACAAATCTAATTAGTTTCTCTGAGGAGGTTAGTAGGAACTTGGATCAAGGCAACTCAGTGGATGTAGTCTATTTGGATTTTGCAAAGGCTTTTGATACAATGCCACATGGGAGACTATTGTGCAAAGTAGGGATACAGGAATTGCAGTAAATATCTGCTCATGGATTGAGAGCTGGCTAAAAGACAGGAAGCAAAGAGTGGTGTAAATGGAACATACTCCGATTGGACTAGTGTGGTAAGTGGGGTTCCTCAAGGTTTAGTATTAGGTTCTCTCCTTTTAAACATATTTATTTATTTATTTATTTATTTTTTTCTATTTTTCTTCAGTTTCTACAAATAACAAACAGATATTACAAAATTATACGAAACCCAAATATGCAAATACAAGATATATTACAGTCATACAAAAACTAAAGAAAAAAAAAGAGTTATGTCTTATGAGTTTAAAGAATGGTAATATTTATCCCAAATCAGCCAACTGTTAAACCTGGATAAAACAATGCCCATGTAGTATAAATTCCTTTCTAATTCTCTGTTCTTTTTCAGAATTGTTAATACTTCATTCAGTGATGGAATAAGTTCTGATTTCCAGCGTTTGGCAATAAGCCATTTGACTACTGAGACTACCTGTATAATTAAAGCTTATTCTTCCATCTTAAGTCTTTTGTCCATGATGTGAAGAATTGCCATTTCACATGTCGGCTTAATGATTTTACCGCAAAATTTAGAAATATATTAAAAAATCAAACTTCACTGTTTCTTAATGGGGTCATCTGCTGATTACAAAGCCTCCAACAAAGCCCCTTATTAGGATTATTGTTAATAATTGCTATCTATACTGGGACAAAGTACCACCTTTGGATCACTTTAAAATTTACTTCTCTATGTGCTTGATATTTAATAATTTTCTGTGAGAACGCAAACGCTTTTGACCAATTTTCCAGGTTAATTAAGTTATTACATTCTTTTTTCCACTTAAGCATACCTGGAGATTTTTCCATCTTATCCTGTTTTTTTAATATTTCATAGAATTTGGAAATTATATGTTTCCTGTCATTATAGTACTAACTTTTCAAAATTGGTTAAGGATCTGTTTGAGGTAATTAAATATTTCGAATTTAAAATAACTTTTTTAACTCTCTCATATTACAACCATTTAGACGATGGAAAACTAAAATCAACACATAATTTGGAAAAAGACTTAATTTCACCGTTATCGAACAGATCTCCCAATGTCTGTATATTGCAATTACTCCAATTACGAAGACAGGCCAAGTTAAGAACATTACTTACACCTAACAGTGACATTTCCGAACACGGAATTGTTGAAAGGTTTAGCTTTTTCTTCTATTTAAACCAAAATTTAAACCCTGATTTAATTATTATTGACGTAATATTATTATTGGGAAATTTATCATACCAAAGCCAATCACTTAATGATAAGCCCTTAGCTAAACATTGTTCTATAGTTATCCACTTATTTTGTTTCGTTTTAGTGGACCAGGGTATAAAATAAAATAGCATTGCAGCCATATAATATTCTTCAACACAAGGGGACGCAATGCCTCCTTTTATAAAGCTCTTCCTAACAATCCTTGAATTAATTCTAGATTTTTTCCCATTATATATAAATGAATTGATCAAGGTTTGGTATTTTTTAATTATAGTTTCAGGAACGGATAAAGGCAAACATCTAAATCAATAATTTATTTGCGGTAATATGGACATTTTTACGGCTGCTATTCTACCGAACCAGGATAATCTATTTGATTTCCAATTTATTAGTTGGTTTTTAGTTTTGTCATATAATTTCAAGAAATTAATTTTAGTTAGATTTTCCAATTTTTCAGAGAACTCTATTCCCAAATAATTGATTTTATTTAACTCCCAATCAATTTCCCAAATATTTTTCAGAGAAGTTATTTCTATATTTATCGTTAATACAATTTATTTTATATTAAGAAATTAAACCAAATTTGTTTATTAAATCCTGAATCTGAAGTAAAGACTTTCTAGGTTCGGCTATAGTTAATATCACATCATCAGCATAAAGCATAATTGTATGCTCAGAATCACCAATTCTAATTCCATACATTTTCTTATTCGTTCTAATGGCTTCTGCCAAAGGTTCCATCATTAAAACAAAAAATAAAGGAGATAGTGGACAACCCTGACGGGTCCCATTGGTAATAGAGAAAGTGTTTGTTTTTAGTCCATTTCCTACAACACAGGCAGTGGGGTTTGAATATAGAGCCCCTATAGATTTCACTCCCAAATCTTCAAAACCGAATTTCAGTAATACTTGATTCATAAAATCCCAGTTTAGCCTGTCAAAGGCCTTTTCTGCATCTAATGTGATAACTATCGAAGGTTTATGATTATCTTTACAAAAAGAAACTACGTTGATTAATCTCCTTGTATTATCGGCTCCCTGCCTATCTTGTAAAAAACCTGATTGATCCATATTTATTAATTTACCAAGGCACAAGCTCAATCTTTTAGCTAAAATGTTTGCATATAATTTTATATCCGTGTTCATTAAAGATATCGGTCTATAATTCTTACACCACCTTAAATCTTTATTTTGCTTTGGAATATTAATTATAACTGCCTCTAACATTTCTTTGGGTGCACTCCCCTTTCTTTTAATTTCATTAAAAAACACTTCAGCTAGATGTTTCATAAGTACAGTTTTAAAGGTATTGTAATAATAATTTACAAAGCCATCTGGACCAGGGGCTGAATTTAACTTTAAGTTATCAATTACTTCTTCAATTTCTAATGTTTTTATTTCACTGTTTAGATAATCTAGATCCTCCTTAGTGATTTTGGGAAGCGAAAGTCTATCCAAAAATGTAATAATATCTTCTGCTTTTGGTTTTATAACTACATCGTTACTTTCTAAATTGTAAAGATTTTCATAAAAGTCAAAAAAGGCCTTTTCAATATCACTAGGATTTGTTAATGTAATTAAGTCCTTATTGTTTTCAATTATTAATTCATCTATTCTGTTAATTGGTTTATTATTATTTAATTTCCGAGCTAAGAGTTTGCCAACTTTATTATCCAAAAAATATTTTCTCTGTTGAAGTTTCCACAGGCTGTTATCAATATTTTTTTGGCCAATTTTATTTATTCTGTTTTTTACTTTTCTAATCTCTATATTCTTCTCAGCTGAAGGGTATAATTTATTTTGTCTTTCAAGGATTGCTAATTGCGCATATAAGTCTCGGAGTGATAGACCACTCTTTTTCCTTCTATGTGCACCCCATGAGAGTAACATTCCTCTTATATATGCTTTATGGGCATTCCAAATCGTTGAGGGCTCAGGAACTGAATTCTCATTAACTTGGAAAAAGTTTTCTATTTCTTCCCGTAATAATATTTGTTTATCTGAATTATTAAATAATGAAATATCCATTCTATTTCTAGAATACTTCTTTTGAGTCAAATGATCCTTAATCTGGAGTTCTATCATAGCATGATCTGACCATTTAATTATATTAATCTTGGTAGAGTCTGTAACTGCCAAGGTTTCCGAGTCAACCAATAAGTAGTCTATTCTAGAATAAGATTTATGGCGGTGAGACGAAAACGTATAGTCTCTTACATTACCATATCTTAACCGCCAAACATCATATAACTCAAATCTCACTAAGGATTCATAGAACAGATTAGCTTTCCTTTTTGTATGCCCATGTAAATATTCTTGATTATTACTTTTCCTATCTAAAGATACATTCAGTACCATATTAAAATCGCCGCAAACAATTAGTTTGGCTACTTTAATATTTTTAACCTCTTTAAGTAATTTGTTTAAGAACCCATTTTGTCTCTCATTGGGTGCATAAATATTTACTATAGTGTAGTTTAGATGGTTGATTTTTCCGGCCCATATAACAAATCTCCCTTCCAAGTCTACTTCTCTATTTTGCTCACTAACGTTAACATTTTTATTAAACAAGATCGATACTCCACGCAACTTCTTTTTATATGTTGAATCAACCTTAATAGTAAAAAAAACTATCGTTCCAGAAAGGGACTGTATCTATTTACCAATGCGTTTCCTGTACACAAACAACATCAGCTTTAATTTTCCGAAATTGATCTATTAACACTCGCCTCTTAAATACAGAGTTCCATCCTTGTACATTCTGTGAGACTATCTTAAATCCTATCCAAAAAACCAAAGGGACCCCTTAGGGTACCACTCAAAAAAAAGATACCATTCTATACCACCCAGAATTCGACATAACCTTAAAATTGAATACCTGAACATTAAAAGTTTTACAACTATTCCACATAAAAACATACACATTTTCATAAAAGCATATTTATTAATGACTTAGAATAGATAACTTTATAAAGTGGTTATATATATGTTTTTAAATAAAAATGGTATTCAGGGTTATCTTGGTTAATTAGACAGGGAGTATTGATCTAGAGAGGAGTCTGATCACCAGTATCTGGGGTGAGGAAGGAATTTGTTCCCTTTTGAGACAATTTTCACTTGTTTTTTTTTCTGTTTGCATTCCTCTGGATCAATTAACAATTAACTTGCATATTGCATATCGGACGAGATCTTAAACGATTGAACTTGATGCACTAAAAGTATTTTGTCTACCTCAATTACTATGTAATTATGTAACACAAATCATAGGTGGGTGGGTATGGATACAGTAGGTGGGAGGGCAAGTTATAGGAGTTCAGATTCTGAAGAGAGGTGATAGTGTGCGAAGTTCTAGGTTTAGAGTAAAAAAAAAAAAAAAGGTAAATAGAAATGGGAAAATGACAGTATGAAATTAAATCTGCAGAAGGCATGGTATCAGACCCAGTGTCTTTGGTTCGATCTCTGCAGAAATGTCTGCTCAGTCCTGGCGGTAAAAGCAACTGAGAAGTGACAGTTGGAAACTGAATCTGCAGAATGGATGGTATCAGGCCCAGTGTCTTTGGTTGAATATATGTAGAAATGGCTGCTTAGTCCTGGTTGTAAATGTTGGTTATTCATTATTGAATAGTTTTTCTTGTTTTAAACATCTTGTTTCTTCTTTATCATTGTAGAAGTTTCATCCAATGTAACCAGCTCCTCTCTGACTCTGTGGGTTTGGCACTGGGGACTCGGGCCTCACCTGGAATCTTCTCTCCACATATTCTCCCGGTTGGTATGTGGCAAAGACTGCATAGCAAAACTTAAAATTGGTAAAGGTGCGGGGACTGACAACTTTTCGAATTGTTACTACAATTTTTTTTTTAAATAAATACAAAATATTTAAAATTAATGTATAACGAAATAAATGATCAAGGACAAGCACCAACAGAATCATTACACACCACAATAGTAACTATCCCTAAGCAGGACGAAGATCCAACAAATGTCCTGAATTCCTGCCCAATCTCGTTATTAAACTTGATTTAAAAATTGATGTTTCTACAATAGCAAATAGGCTAAGCCCAATGATTGAAAAGTTGATAAACAAAGACCAAACAGGATTTGTAAGAAATTGTCAAGGCCCAGAAAATATTCGAAAACTAATTGACCTTCTTGCACATGTCAAACTAAAACATATCCCAGTTGTTACCCTATCGATAGATGCTGAAAAAGCTTTTGATAGGATCATTTGGGACTTTATGGAAGCTGTCTTGGATAAGTTTGGTATGGGCAGATTTGAAAGCTCCGCAATAAACTACATTCTAATGTTAGTGCTTCTGTTTCCGGAATTGTAAGATCTCAAATGGTACTAGACAGGGATGCCCCTTGTACCCTATGATCTTTGTAATGGTGATGGAACCATTAGTAGAACTAATCAGAAACACAGAGGAGATTGGGGGCATCCCTGTAAAACATTTGCAAAGCAAGGTTACACTTTTTGCGGATTACCTTGTGGTCACCGTACCCAATTCAGTGGATGCTTTGCATAAATTACAAGAAATAATATCGGAATATGGTTTTGTATCATATTATAAAATGAATCTGTCTAAATCAGAAGTATTAGACATGTATATTGACAAGAAAACACTTAATATATTAAAAGATAAATATCGGTACAATTGGCAATATAATTCCTTCTTGCATTTAGTGATTTAATTTACATCAAAATTAAATAAAATACTTAAAGAAAACTTAGATCCTCTTTACATTAAAATTTCTAAACTCTTATCAGAGTGGAGGAAACTTAACTTCTCATGGTCAGGCAGAATTGCCACCATTAAAATGTCAATCCTGCCAAAACTAACATATGTCATGAGATGTATCCCTCTAAAATTCAGCAATATTGGCTAAGTAAATTCCAAAGGCTACTGGACAGATTTATATATAGGGACAAATGCCCGAGGCTGAAAAGGGACATCGTCTCTAGAGACTTTGCTAAAGGAGGTTTGTCCTCACCAGATTTCTTTAAATATCACAGAGCTATATGTTTAACTCATATTCTGCCTTTTTTTATAAATAGTACCAAGCCAAAATGTATGGAAATAGAAAGTGCTCTTTCTGAGGCATTTACTCTAAGTGGTCTCTTTTGGAATAAAGGGGTGGATAAAAAAGTAACTTTCCTATAAAATATTTTGCCCATCTGTCCTGTTCCTACAAGAAACTCATTTTGTATACAATAAAATCCCCAGATTTATGCACACTTTCCTATTTTCTATTCTACCAGTCAGGCATTCAAAAACGAGGGGCAGCTAATACACAGAGATTTCCCTTTCAAATTAGAAGACATAAATTTAATAAATAAATTATAATAGAATTATTAACATGTTTGGAATCTCAAGATCTTGTTAAAGTAATAATAATGATAGGAGTAGATTTTAACCTTACCTTAAATCTGGAATTAGATAGGTCAAAATGTTTAGTAAAGATTGCTTCTTTAACAAATTGAGACAAATCAACTTCCTATTGGCTAGGCTGCACATGTTAGATGCCTGGGGCTCCATCTCATGGATTGGGAATATAACTTTTATTACTCCACCCATGGAACCTATTCTAAAATAGATTCCATCTTCATTGATTCTTCTCTAGCTGATTGTGTCAAGTTGGTGGAAATCCATCCCTGCTCATGGTCAGACCACTCAGTTGTTAGAACTGGATTTTGGGTTAAGTTGTCAGTCTCCTTTCTCATGGAGGATTAACAAGATGCTCCTTACAAACCCAGACCTTTGTGAACAAATTGCTCAGGATTTAGATTTCCTTTTTAAAACAAAACTAAAACAATATATGGGAATTGGCTGCATTTGGACATCTCATGAAGCTTTCATAAGGGGAACCTTTATCAAATTACCGTATATACTCGAGTATAAGCCGACCCGAGTATAAGCCAAGGCACCTATTTTACCACAAAATACTGGGTAAAATGATTGACTCAAGTATAAGCCGAGGGTGGGAAATGTGCTGCCCAATGTGTCCCTCTTGTGCCCTCTGTGTCCCCCTCTCTCTCCCGTGTCTCTTCTCCCCTCTCCCGTCCCTGTGTCTTTTCCCCCCACCCTTATCACCCTCCTCAACCCCTCTCCTCATTCTCAACCTCCCTCCTCAACCCCACTCCTCATCCTCATCCTCCATCCTCAACCCCCCATCCTCAACCCCCCATCCTCAACCCCCCATCCTAAACCCCCCCATCCTCAATCCCCCCATCCTCAACCCCCTCCTCATCCTCAACCTCCATCCTCATCCTCAACCTCCCTCCTCATCCTCAACCCCCTCCTCAACCTCCCTCCTCAACCCCCTCCTCAACCCCCCTCCTCAACCTCCCTCCTCAACCCCCCCTCAACCCCCCTCCTCATCCTCCCTCCTCAACCCCCATCCTCAACCCCCCATCCACAACCACTCCTCCTCATCCTCAACCTTCCTCCTCATCCTCAACACCCCATCCCCAACCCCCTCCTCAACCTCCGTCCTCATCCTCAACCTCCCTCCTCATCCTCCCTCCTCAACCCCCCTCTGAAACACCTCCTCAACCCCCCTCCTCATCCTCAACCTCCCTCCTCAACCCCCCATCCTCAACCTCCATCCTCAACCCCCCATCCTCAACCCCTTCCTCAACCTCCCTCCTCATCCTCAACCTCCCTCCTCAACCCCCCATCCTCAACCCCCTCCTCAACCCCCCTCCTCAACCCCCATCCTCAACCCCCCCATCCTCAACCCCCCCTCAACCCCCCTCCTCAACCTCCCTCCTCAACCCCCCTCCTCAACCTAAACCCCCCTCCTCATTCTATCCCCCCCTAAATACCTCCCCCTCTCCCCTCACTTACCTGCTTCTGCTCTGGCCTCCGCTCCTTCTTGACCCAGCGCGCATGTGACGTCACATGCTCACTGCGTCATTAGCATATACCGGGTGCCGGCACCCGTTATATGCTAATGGCGTGGCGCGCATGTGACATCACGGCATTAGCATATACCGGGTGCCGGCACCCGGTATATGCTAATGACGAGGCGCACATGTGATGTCACAGAAACTTGACCAATGGTGCCCCACGAGCATTGCACATCAAATTTGAAAATGTTAGATTAGGCTTTAAGACTGTCTCACCATAAGTTTTTCAGTAAAGCTAATAAGCCATATTCTCTCCTGGCTGAAAGATTACAGTCTAGATACCCACAGTCTAAAATGTTTTAGTTCAGAACACCTTCATGTTTGATCTCTTCCAAACCTGATACAATTCAGGAAGCTTTTTTTGAATTATTATCAAAAACGATATTCATCCTCTTTCAAAAACAATGAATTCATTACTCATTCCTTTTTAGAGTCTTCCTTATCTCTCGGAGCAGGATTTAGAATTCCTTAACACCAAAATTACTGTAGAAGATGTTAGCGACGCAATTAAGGAATAGAAGCTGTGTAAGTTTCCTGGGCCAGGTGGTTTCACTAATTTATATTATTAAAAAAATGCTGATCTTCTCATCCCACATTTAACATACATTTTGAATGCAATATTAGAGGGTCTACCGATCTCCCTTAAATTTAATCAAGCAAAATTGGTGTTCTTTCCCAAGGAGGCCTGTGATCTATTAGAAGTAAAAAAGTAACTATCAATTTCTCTGCTGAATAGGGATGTTAAGATTTTGGCTAATATAATAGCAGATGGAATTGCTCGTTTCATAACTAGAATTATTCACACAGATCAAGTGGGATTTAAATCCTTCAGGCAAGCAGGATGGAGATTGAGCAAAATTCGGAAATCCCAGTCTGCCTTCTAGCATTAGATATTCAAAAAACCTTGGACTCAAAAGGGTCCAATGGCCCTGTCTACATGCTGTTTTAACTACATTTGGATTTAGGGGACATTTCATCAATCTTAGAAATAGTTATTACCAGTCCCCCAAGGCATATTTAAAGTTACCTGGAAATAATAAGGCCTATATAAATATCCAAAAAGGTACCAGATAGGGATGTCTTCTTCTAGCCCAGGCTATTAGGTCTAGCTCAGATATTCAGGGAATTACTGTCGGCCTTTAGCAGTTTTAAGGCTGTTATTTGAAGATGATCTACTTTGTACGTTGACAAACTTAGTTCCTACTGTGTCAGCCTTGATGCAAATTCTAGGCTCTTTCGGACAATTTTCAAATCTAAAAGTCAATTTTTAAAAATCTGAAGCACTTAGTATTGGTCTTTCCCCTAGGGAGCTTGATTCTCTTCAAAGTAAATATAATTTCACCTGACTAAAATCTCTTATCAAATATCTTGGAAATAATATTAAACTTAAATATATAGATCTTTACAAAGCGAATTATCTTCCAATCTTTAAAATTATGTTGTCTGATCTAGGTCAATGGTCTAAATAACACATTTCCTGTAAAGGCCATATTAATGCAGTCAAAATTAATATTTTGCCCAGGCTATATATTTGTTTCATTCTCTACCCATTGCGATTGTTCCCAGAGATCTTGATAAATTTCAGATGCAGATTTATAGATTTTTTTGACGTAAGAGACTGCCGAGGATTGCTAAATCAATAACTTATAGACACAAATCAAAAGGTGGTCTTTCGTGTCCCAATTTAAAATTGTATTTTAAAGCATCACAACTATCCTTTTTACCGATTGCTCACTCCACCAACCATCAACCACTTTTTTTTTTTTTAATTATATAATGAGCCCCTACTCATGGGATAAGGTTATATGGTCTTTGTTCCTTCTAACAAGTCCTTTCAGCCAAATGATCAAATTGACTATCTTGCTGGATTTTGGCAAATTCCAACTCCCAGCTCTCAACCCAACTTTCTCCTGTAACTCCAGTTTTCCCTCATCCACATCATCCTGAGTGAAAGTGAAGATCTCTGGATCTCTGGGGTTTGTATATGTTTGGTTCCTGGTTTATCAATGACTCCATACTCTCATTTAAACAGATTATAGATAAATTTGGTCTTCCCCAAGAGAGCATTTTAATTATTGTCAAACAAAACATTTACAGCCTTATTAAATTCCAGCCATTGTAAATGAGAGGCTTCTACTTAAACCCTACGTGCTGCAAATTTCTAAAAGTTACGACGCTATCAAAATAGCCCTGCTGCGAGCAACGTGTGAGCTACACAGCAGGGCTGTCCGTACCAACACAGAGAAAATCTACATGAGGAGTGACAGTTTTTGAGATGATCACCTCATCAATTGCTGCGGGGGTCCTGAACGGGACCTCCACGGCAGTTCCACACATAAGCCCTGCCATGGGGGGTACTCCAACTACCCCCCCTGCACCTAAAATTAACCCCCCTCTGTCACGACCCACTCTCTGGCTGGGGTCTGCTGACCGGATTTGGGTTACTCTGGACCGGAGCCGTTTTGATTACAGGAACATCATGTCTCAGCCCTTGGTTTAGACTGAGCAATATTGACAGTAAGTCTGACGAATCTTACTGCAAGCATATGTCCCTGTGTAAATAATACATCTACACACCACGTCTTGATGAAAATTATGAACAACGTTTTATTTTGGAACAACATATTTAAAACATTTCACACACACACAGTGGAGGGAGTGGATCAACCTTTCCCCTTTCTCTGGCCAATAGGGTAACCTCCAGAGTAACCTAATTACCTCTGTCCAATGTAACAGAGGTAGGCTATGGGAACCACCAGACCCCTCCCATGGGCCAACCCCAGGCGTGGCCACCAAGCTCATTCTGACCCAGGCTCTCCCCGTGGAAACTTCCTGTTTGAGCTCCTAGGCCCCCCATTGTTATCTAGGTGCCTGGCTGTCTGGCAAATCTCTTTGTTCTGCTATCTCCTTTGTTTATACTAAGGACCATATGGCCAACTCCTGACTGAGAGTTTATACAATGGGGAATGGTTAACTAAATACAATCACTCCATAGTACTATATGCAAGCTTATACTTTAATTAACTATTACAACCCAAACCATATTTCCCCATTCCCACATGGTATCAGGGTGGGGCATGTTTTCCAAGTCAATCCATTTTATGCAGTAATGCTGACTTTATTTAATGGTGACAGTGGTACCCCCTATTCAAACCATTTACAAGCAGTGACTTTGTGAGCCCAAACAGCATGTGGAAGATAACCCAGCCCAAAATGGCCACTGCTGCCAGTCACAAAATGGCCCCAGCAAAGTTCACACCAAATCCAATATGGCCCCATCCAGCATAGTTCACACCAAATCCAATGGCCCCTGGGTGATTCATGACACCCTCTATGCGGGGTGTCCCCATCGGGACCCCTGAAGTGTCCCCACATTACCCCCTTGCTGCAGGGGCCCATAGGGATCCTCGCAGTCCACCCACATTAACCCTTTGCAGAGGGGGGACCCGATCAGCACCGATCAGGCCCCCGTTGCATTTAAAACTTTAAAATTCCCCGCCGCGGCTCCTTAAAGGGCCTGTGGCACACTATTAGCAATCCAGGCTGCGGCACCTAAAATGAACCCACTCTATGCTGGAGGTGCCCATCGGGACCCCCGCAGCCCCCCCACCTTAACCCCTTGCAATGGGGGTCACCGATTGGCACCAATCGTGACCCCGCTGCAATTAACCCTATAACTCATGGGGGTCAATACAGACCCCCATAAGCCCTTAATTTACCCTGTCACTCATGGGGGTCAATACAGACCCCCATAAGCCAATAAATAACCCTGTAACTCATGGGGGTCAATACAGACCCTCATAAGCCTCTATTTAACCCCATCAGTCCCATAAGGGTATATTATGACCCTTATGGGGCAGTTACAACCCTAACATTAAGGACCCTCATGACACTAAGTACAAACACTACACTGCACTATACCCCCAATAAACCATTAAATCTAAACTAACCCCCCTCTACACTAATCTATTAACACCTACACTACCTACCTACTTACCCCCTAATAAACACCCCCACCATTCTAATTACAGAATATAAAAAAAAAATAAGTCACAAAAAATAAAAAATCTACATTACAGAAAATAAAAAAACATATCGACATTACAGAAAATAAAAAAACCTAAGTAAAAAAATTAAAAAAAGGAACATTACAGAAAATAAAAAAATACATTACAAGCCCCCCCCCCCCCACTACAGAAAAAAAAATAGCAATCCTGGCCACGCACCTAAAATTAACCCTACTATATGCTAACCCCATTGCATTAGTACAATATACATATAAACATAAAACAAAAAAAATAAACATAATATACATTGTACTTACCTCCCCGCGATGGCCTAGCCTCTTCCTCTTCTGTCCTGGCTGGGCCCTGGAACAATACGCGTTCTAAAAAAAATCAATGCTGTCTATCAAATTCAGCCAATCAGAAGGCGCCAATGTATGAGCCAATCAGAATGGGATACACCCCAAAATCACACTCTGATTGGCTAATGCACCTATCAATCTATATTTAAACCAATCACAAGGCACAGATGCCTTTGGCCAATCACAATGGGATACACCCCCACAGGGTGATTGGCTGGAGGCATCTGCGCATTCTGATTGGTTGCAGTGACAACAGCCAATCACAATGGGATACACCTCCATGGAGTGATTGGCTGAAGGCATTCCCACCTTCTGATTGGCTGTTGTCAATGTCAATTAGTATTACAGCCAATGAGAAGGCACAGATGTCTTCAGCCAATCACCATGTGGGGGTGTATCCCATTGTGATTTTGCTGATGGCAATAAAGACTTCTGGTTGGTTTAAATAAAGATTTACAGGTGCTTTAGCCAATCAGAGTGTGGTTTTGGGGTGTATCCCATTCTGATTGGCTCACACATTGGCGCTTTCTGATTGGCTGAATTTGATAGACAGTGTTTTTACCCAATCAGAAGGCGCCATTGCCTATTTCCTTCCCGGAAAAGTCTCTAGGAGTCTCATTAGCGTTGGGGAGGTCCGCTAGTGCCGGGGCAGAAGAGGAGGAGGCCGGGGACATCACGGGGAGGTAAGTACAATGTATATTATGTTTATTTTATTTTGTTATATGTTTATATGTATGTTGTACTAATGTTTTTTTTTAACAGGGGCCGCGCCGGAGACGAAAAGAAGAAGGACGGGGACATGCTGGAATGGTGAGTAGAATAGTTAGAATGTTTATAATGTTTATTTATTGTATGTAAATGTGTTGCACTATTTTTTTTCCCCTAAGTTGGGGACCTCTGCAAAGGTAAGTGGTCTCAATTATTTTATTGTATATTAGATAGTGATAGTATTTATTGTATGTTAGATAGGGGTATGTATTTGAGATAGTTAGGATTTATTCTATATTAGATAGGATTTATTGTATGTTAGATAGGGGTATGTATTTTAGATATATAGGATTTATTGTATATTAGGACTGATTGTATGTTAGATAGATAGGTGGTATTGTATTTAATTTAATTTTATTTGTATTGTATTGTATGTATTCTATATGTATTTCCTTTTCAGGTGTGTAATTTATTTTTCTGTAGTGGGGGGGGGGGTTGTAATGTATTTTTTAAATTTTCTGTAATGTTGCTTTTTTAATTTTTTGTGACTTAGGTTTTTTATTTTCTGTAATTAGATTGGTGGGCGGGTTTATTAGGGGGTAGGTAGGTAGTGTAGGTAGGTAGTGTAGGTCTTAATAGATTAGTGTAGAGGGGGGTTAGTTTAGATTTGATGGTTTATTGGGGGTTTAGTGCAGTGTAGTGTTTGTACTTAGTGTCATGAGGGTCCTTAAGGACCGTCATGGCACTTATATGGTTAATGTTAGGGTTGTAACTGCCCCATAAGGGTCATAATATACCCTTATGGGACTGATGGGGTTAAATCGAGGCTTATGAGGGTCTGTATTGATCCCCATGAGTGAAAGGGTTATTTATTGGCTTATGGGGGTCGGTATTGACCCCCATGAGGGACAGGGTTAATTAAGGGCTTATGGGGGTCTGTATTGACCCCCATGAGTGACAGGGTTAATTAAGGGCTTATGGGGGTCTGTATTGACCCCCATGAGTTATAGGGTTAATTAAGGCTTATGGGGGTCTGTATTGACCCACATGAGTGACAGGTTTAATTAAGGGCTTATGGAGGTCTTTATTGACCCCCATGAGTTATGGGGTTAATTTTAGTTGCCTGGGGTTAATATTTTTTAGTGCAAGTCCTTTCAGGACCTTTACGGTCCTTTAAGGACCCACGAGGCGGGAAATGTACAATTTTAAATGCACACAGGGTCACGATTGGTGCCGATCGGGGACCCCAACTACAAGGGGTTATAATTTATTAAAAAATTATCTAAGCGAGAGAAAAAATGGCCGCCGAAAAAAACGAAAATGAGGCTACAGCAGTCTAAAGACGCAAAACACCACCAAACACCTATGTATTTGCCAAAAAACACCTACGATATTAGAAAACAAGGACGCAACCGGCGTTATCCCAAAAACATTACAAACACAACAAATACAAACAACAAACACATAAAAAGGTTACTCACATCAAGGGGGGGGGGGCACCGAGGACCTCTGCAAGTGAAGTTACACCTCGATTTAACCACAAATTTCGGAGTTTAGAGATCCAAAAATCACCTAAGCGAGAGAAAAAATGGCCACCGAACAAAACGAAAATGAGGCTAAAGGTCACTAAACACGCAAAAAACACTACCATAAACACGCAAAACACCACCAAACAGCTACGGATATTATGAAAAAGCCCACAAAACAGCTATGGATATTCAGAAAAACTCGCACGACATAGAAAACGAATATTACGAAAAACTCAAAAAAACGAACTACGCTACATCAGCCACATTATATACACCAAACACCCTTAGCTCACTTACAATTTCATTGCCGTCATTTTTTGACGGCCAATCGCTAGTTTTATTATAATAATGGGATCTGATTACCATAGGGGTAACATATATTTTTTGTTTTTTGAGAAATTACAAGGAAGCCCCAAAATTATTTTGCACCGGGCCCTCTATAGCTCTATTACTAGAAGGAGCATTTGATTTCATTAGGAAGCTTGGTTGTACGCTTGCTAAATAGATGAGTTTCAGAGAGTGTTTGAAGATGTGAAGAATGGGTGAAAGTGTGACAGACAGGGTAGACTATTCCTTATGGTGGCAGCATACAATAAGTATTATAAAGGAGGGTGGGGTGAGCTAATGATAAATGGGGAGTGGTGTAAATCATGGTAAGAGTAAACAATTTGATTAGGTTAAGATTTTTAACTATAACCCTGGAGGATATTTGAAGCCAGTTAAGAGGTTAGCAAAGTATGTCAACAGATGAGGCATATCTTGTGACATGAAGAAGTCTATAAGAAGCACAGAAGATGGAATAAATTGAGCAGTGTCAAGTGAGGGAAACACAATTAGCATAAATGAGTGAATTAGAATTGTAATTGTCTCTTCTGCAAAAAAATGGATGGATTTTGAGGTATTTTCTGAGTGCACTCAACAAGATTTTGCGAAGTGATTGGATTTGAGGAGTGAATGATTGTGAGAAATCAAGTAGATGTGGCATCTAGGTAAAATAGGTCAAGCAATGCCAGGTACTTTGGATGTGGTTAAGGTAGGAATTATTAAAATCTAAATATCTGACATAGTTTTTATGTGGTGGGAAGTAATCCAGGAGATGCTGTATAAGCAGCAGGTGTTGTCAGTGGTAGTAGAGATGGTATAGATAGACCCCCCTGATAGGTATGGGGATTTTAATAATTTAGGTGCCATGGAGTCCTTTATAGACCCACATGGTAGGTACGGGTTAATGGGATACCATGGGGGGTTGTATAGACACCTATGATATCCAAGGGCTAATAGATGTACCATGAGGGTCCTTTATGGCCTGTATCATATGGGGTTAATGTATTGTGTGCTGCACGGTCCATTTAAGACCCTCTGTGGCTCAGGGTTAATATTTAGATGCTGCGGAGGTCCTTGATGGATCCCAGTGGCAAGATAATAGTTAGATACCAAGGTTTTTTTTATAGGACCCTCTCAGCATCTGGGTTAATTGTAGGTGCCACTGGAGTCTAGTAGGGATCCTTGTGATGGGAGTTAACTTTTAGGTGCTATGGGGGTGCTTTAAAGACCCCCATGGCACAGGGTTAACATTTTAGATGCCATTAGGATCTCAATGGACCTACATGGTTATGCAGATCAGGTGATGGGGAAGGGGTATGGGGTTTGAGTGTGAAAGGGTGAGATTGGGAGTGAGCAAGGAACGGGAACCACGGGAGATTCTCTACACCACATGCATGGTTTGAAGTAATCCCCAGGCATTGTCATTAGTGTCGGTGAGTTTGTGCTCAGTAATATTACTCAGCACAACCTAACTTGTAATCACCAGCCTTGTAACATTATTTCCAAGGCTTGGGTTTACGAGTTGTGGGTTTTGCTCAATAACATTAATTGTGTAGAGCATTGATTACAAGTGTAACATTACATTGTCTCGAATAGAATAGAGCTATAGAAACAACATACATCCTAAGAAATACTGAATTCCCAAATTTAAGAACCACTGTCTTAAAGGTAGGGTGACACCCATTTTATTTTGAAGATACAACAAAGTGTGAATCAAATTGTGATTGGATGCAGACAAATCAGATACAGAATATGCAAAACAGTTATAAGGTGTCAATCTCCCTTTATATTATCTGTGAAAGTACTTGATTGATTGATGAAAAGTATCACAAAGTTTGTGTTCATCAGTTCCAACGTACCAAAAAATTGTCCTATGGATCCTATTTAGGAATCCTTGAACAAACAACCAACATTGTACAGAAACACCTTTTATGCAGCCTTTATTTTAATTATTATTGCCACATACTAATTTAAAAAAATTAAATCTTTATTTGTACATTTAAAATATTGTTAAAAATGCAACAATTAAAAAATTCATGTTAAACCCAAGGTTTTTAATCCTTTGAGTTTTTTGACGTCCAGCAAATTATTAAAGGTTTATTTAGGTTTTATTTTTGTTGTTATTATATTCTTTGCTCTGATCACAGCTTTTTTATTTATTTACTTTATTATGCTCAAGTCAATAAAATATTTTGTTTTTCAATTCAACTGTATTTGTGTATTTTTGGTTATTTTTCCTTGATCAAATCCTTATCAGGTACCCTGGATTTTAATTTACATAAGATTAAGATTTTTACATAAGATTAAGGTAAGATTTTATAATCCTTTTATCTGTTTATTGTTTTGTTTATTCATACAGCACTTCACTTGAGTATATACCTTAGGTGCCTTTATGTTTCTTTTGTTACATACATTCATAGTTACATAGAGCCTCATTCTATTATCGGCCGTAGGAGATGCGGGGCCGCAAGGACCGGCCGCAAGCTATTCGGCTTTTCTATTCCCCTCCGGCCGGGGATTTCGGCAGGCTTGCGGCCGGCGCCTTGCTATCCCTTGCGCCGGAGGAAAGCCTTTGATCTAAAACGGCCGCAAGAGTTTCGGCCGCAAGAAAATCCTGGTTGCTATGTGCTTAATTGGTGCTATCTCTGCAAGGCTAAAACCGAGCCGCAGATTACTTGCAGCAAAAAGGTCCCGCTAGCTCCAATTGAGCACATTATAAAGCCGAAATAAAGCCATCCTGCACTCTGAGGAGACTATAAAGTGATTGTAGGTGTTAGCAAAAATAGCACAACATTCCTCTACACTCAAATCCGTAAATAAATTATTTTTTAATTTATGTCACATATCCATGTAAAAAGTCCAGAGGGCTTGGAGCACCTCAGACCCGCCCACGCTCCGGCCGGAAAATAAACAGTTAATGTAAACTCGGATTTGGGCTGATGTGCAAGCTTGAGAGGGGGTTGCTATTAATCCTCATGTCCCCCAATATGATCCCTAGCATTTATAGAGCTTTACAGTGCCGTCTTGAATTTATTTTTGCGTTTAAAGATTTCTGAGCTTACGGCCGGTTGCAAGATATACGTCCGGCCGTAAGGGCATAGCCTTGCGGGGCCGTATAATTGAATTGCAAGATAACGGAACCCCTGCAAGGAATCGCAGCCTTGCGGCCGTTTTATGGCAGATAATAGAATGAGGCCCATAGTATTTAAGGTTGAAAAAAGACTTTCAGTCCATCAAGTTCAACCTTTTAAGATCTCCTCTGATCTGCAATATGCAGATTAACTATTAATTGATTAGTTGTTAATTAATTATTAATCAATTATTTAATGTTTTTTTTTATTTTTTATTATTAATTAGTCCAGAGGAAGGCAAATAGAAAAAAAAAAAACACAAGCGAGACTTAGCCAATTGTCTCAAAGGGAAATGTAAAAAATTTGGATCAATACTGTCTCTCTAATTATCCATGATAACCCTGAATTCCCTTTTTAATTAGAAATAAATCTAGTCCCCTTTTAAAGTTATCTATCGAATCCGCTGTCACCACCTCCTCTGGTAGAGAATTCCACAGATTAACCACCCTTACTGTGAAGAACCCTTTTCTTTCTTTGAGGTGGAATCTTTTTACTTCTAACCTCAAGGGATGTCCTCTTGTCAGTTGAAAACCTCTTGGCACAAAAGCTCCCCTGACAAATCTTTATACTGACCCTGGATGTATTTATATAAGGTAATCATATCTCCTCTTAGACACCTTTTTTCTAGAGAAAATAAGTTTAATTTGGTTAGTCTTCCTTCATAACTTAGCCCCTCCATTCCCCTTTTTGTTTTGTTGCCCTTCTCTGTACCTTTTCCAGCTCTAAAATGTCCTTTTTATGAAGTGGTGCCCAAAATTGTACTCCATATTCCAAATGAGGGCGTACTAGAGATTTGTATAGTGGCAGAATTATATTTGCTTCCCTGGCTTCTATACCCTTCATAATATATGCTAATATTTTATTTGCCTTTGCAGCTGCTGCTTGGCTTTGAGCACTGTTACCTAGGTGGTTGTCCACAAATCTTTGCCCTGTTTATTTATGTTAATTCGTGATTCTATTACTTAAAGTGCATTTTAATTCAAATTGTGCTTCTTAAAGTGCTTGTGCTATTGTGACTTAGTGCTAATTTATTATTATATTGTTGAATTAACGTTTTACCTTGTGACTGTTAGTTTGTCACAGTCACTACTTTACCTTATTCATTTATAGTGCTGGTGCTGTGCTATTTTTTTAAATGTATACACTCCTGATTTTATGCTGTATCTTAAACTGTATGTTTCATTAATGCTTCTGTCTATTAGTTTTTTAAAAGGAGGTTGTACCCTCCTTTTTCTTCCGTTTTTTGCTTTAATTATGCTTTTACTATAGTAAAAGCATAGTTAAAGGAAAAAAATATGCTTTTACTATAGTAAAAGCATAATTAAAACAAAAAAAATGAAGAAAAAGGAGGACACAACCTCCTTTAAAAAAACTAATAGACAGAAGCATTAATGAAACATACAGTCTAAGATACTTGGTTGGTTGTTCAAGGATTCCTAAATAGGATCCATTGGACAATTTTTTGGTACGTATCTAAGTAATAACACCCAGGCCTAAAAAACAAACTAAGATAATTTTTTGAGCATTATGTGAAATTTACCAAGCCTGGTATATATTGTAATATAAGAAGTATAAAATATGACAAATGGTGAAAGAACAATACATAACATGTATATAAAATAATGCATGAACTGAGACAGGTATTCTCTATATATACTAATCTGGCTAAAATCTCTACAATTTGAAAATAAGGCAGTGCAGAAAAAAAACTGAAGTTGGAAAACATCTAATTTCGTTCCACCTAAGAACACCACTGTGTATAAATAAGTGTTTGCTTATAGCTGTATTCACAATATACAACACCTGCAAAAGGGTACAATCCTCTTTTTTCATTGCCGAATTTGGGAGTTAATGCATTGACTACTTTACTTAATTCCTTTGGAGTTGGATTACGCTTTATGATGTTTACCCTTTAATTCAGTAATTTGATAAAGAATCAGTATTGATATTGAGATCAGTTTTATGGAACTTGGTAGTTCCACAGTTGTGCAGCAGATGGAGCTTTTTGACTATAATGATAAAGAGAATAGACTTTAAGAGGAGCAGTGTCCTTAGCTTTTATGAACAAGAGGAAGAAAAGAGTGATGTTTTGGTTTCTGCTGAACATGCTGTAACAAGACCACCAAGTAAACAGAGGAATGAAATAATATCACAGGAAAAATATCACACATAAGTCATGAACTGTTATAGAAGCAGGCTGTATAAAATTATTATGCCCACATGAATAACATGGAAGTTATGCACTTTTGAGTTCATAAGAGACATATTAGGTATCAATAGATAAATACATTTATAAGGGTTGTTTTCCAGCTGTCAGGGTGAACTTTACATGGAAATTGAACATGTGAGTTCAGTATGATAATGATATAGAATGTCACAGACAGTACTGGAGGCAATAGGGCATGGTACATTTTTATCAAGGATAAAATAATGGTTTAACGTCCTTATTTCTCACCATTAGGTCATCCACTTGATGGAAGAGTGTAGACATTACACCACTACACCTTGTCGTTTTTAGTTCACGTGTGGTATGTACCACTGGTTGTGCCATGCCTCTAGCTTTGTTCAGTTGTTCAAGATCATCACATATATAGTTGTGAGCAGGCGAGCCAGCCAGAGCTGTTGCTCATGCTTGCGGGCTCGCGTAGCGAGCCCGCGGCCCTAGCGAAGGCGCTCCATGCCAGCAACTGAGGCCCACGCAAAGCGAGGGCCTCAGTTGCTGGCATGGAGCGCCGCAGGCGCTCCTTGCCAGCAACTGCGACCCTCGCAACTGTTTACCTCGCAACGCAAACAACGAGACACGTTAACACTCATTACGACCTCGCAAAAATCGTCCGCAACTCGCGAACATGAAAAAAATCAAAACACAATAAATACACACAGCACATACATAAAAAGCTTACCTACAGCAAGAGGGAGCATCCAGGACCTCAGAAAAGCAACTTACACCTTCATTTAACTAAAAATAAAAGAGTTTAGACACTAAAAAATTCTCTAAGCGAGAGAAAAAATGGCCGCCGAACAAAACGAAAACGAGGCTACAGCACTCTAAACACGCAAAACACCACAAGAAACTTGCAAAACACCACAAAAGAACTACAAATATTCCGCTAAGATGCATACCACACATTACCCGCCATTTTACGACAATGCGGAAGTACACAACTACGCTAACGGTTTGGTCTCGCGCACGCACAGTATTACACTGCACACATTCAGCACGCTTACACAGCAGCTCCACACCACTAATGCTGCAGCAACCTCAAAACAGATTGCAGCTCTTCAACACAATTCTTCAAAATACGTAAAGTATATTCATTTATTAATGTATTATACATTTCATTATTATACACCAAACAGCATTAGCTACCTTACAATTTCATTGCCGTCATTTTTTGACGGGCAATTCGCTAGTTCATACTAAATCTGAGCAAAGATGACATTACTGCACTCACTAAACCAATTATAGTAATAGAACTAATTCCGTTGTGGCGTGATGCTTCACTTATGTCATTAATTCAATATCAGACATCCTACCAGTTGGTTTGGGCCCAATTCACCCAAAACTGTTTTAGTCTGACATAGATAAATGTGTATTGTCAATCAACCCTGCCAGTGATATTTAGTTCAGAGGAATGTTTTGCACTGTTCTAGAACAAAGTAATTGATGGAGAAATTACATTTTGAGTGACTGACTCACTCTGATTTTAAGTACAGATAACTGCAAAGGATCTGTTGACATGTTTATCTGGCATTAGAGTAATTGTCCATACTAAAACAAAATAGTTTTTTATTTGCAGGGCCGTTTTTACCTTCTTGGAACCCCACAGGGAACATAGCCGCTGTGAGTACCTGTGCAAAGTGTATACGCACTTATTTTTGTCCTACACAATGCTGTCTCCCTCTCCATTTGGAAAATTGCAAAATAAAATAACTTTTTACACCATGAAACTCGCGTGAGAATAATAAAAATTTTAGCATTGCAATACAGGTGAATATAAGTGGAACCTTATAAAACTAAAGTATGTCCAAATAAATATATACATCACTAAATTTGTAAATATATGACAAGTTACAAAGTGTAAGACCAGCTGATAAACTTTATGTATGAAGAGAGGGTGTGTATGTATGTATATATATATATATATACATTATTATTATTATCTTTATTTATATCGCGCCAACATATTCTGTAGCGCTGTACAGGGGTTTAGTACATGGCAAAAAACAAACTTAACACCTTATAAAGAATGGAGGGCCCTGTTTTTGAGCATATAATCAAATGCACATAGTGCTTGTTTCCAAGACACGGACACACAATTGAAAACTCGCAAACTTCTCCTCTCCTCCCTCTACTTTACTGGCCTCGCAATGAGTGCCTTTGGCACTCATCACAGGCTTCACAATGAGCGCCGAAGGCGCTCATTGCGAGCTTTTCCACCTGCCTGGTATTTCGGGGCTGGGTCACTCTTTTAAGTGAGACTAAACTGATATACTTCAGGATATTTCTCCCTGTGAAGGGCACAAGTGAGCTAAAAGAGGTGCTCTCAGAGTGGCTTATCATGGCCATAGAACTAACCTATTAAGGTTGGTTCGTTCTCTGATGTGCACCTCTGACTTAGTTGTTTTGTATATATATATATATATATATATATATATATATATATTTACACAGTCCAATCTGTATCTGTTCACATATATTTTGCTGTTTTGGTAAATCAGATTAGTATAGCTTCAGACTTGATAAAGAGAGATGCATCCCTTGAAAGCTTGTCATAATACAAGTATCACTATATACTGCAATACTCTGATTATTCTGATTATACATACATTGGGAAGAGTTAAGTGGGAAATAAGAGATAGATAAAAGAAAGGAAAGAAATAGAAGAAAGGAAAAAGAAAGATCTGTGGAAAAAGATCTATGAGAGAAGATGGGGAAATAAGGTGCAAGTAGAAAGAGAATGGGAAAAAAGAAAAGGGAGGGTGAAGAATATAGAGAGAGAAGGAGAAACATGAGAGAGAGTGGAGAAGGAAAAAGTTGAAAAGCGAGACAAAAGGGGAAGAGAGAGGTGGATGAGTGAAAAAGGGGGAAGTGAGAAAAAAAGGGCGAAGTAAGAGAAAAGGCAGAGAGGAAGAGAAAGAAAATGTGAAATGATTTATCTAATACTAATCCTGTATGATTTTGGATAGCACTTACAGCTTTTATAAGTGGTAGTTTTATTAAATGGGTGGAAGGAAAAAAAAGCCAAGACAAAAATTCTTAACTCGAAAACCCAATGTAATGATTAATGATGATTAAACAAAATCAACATTGTATGAAAAGTAAAGCAACTACACAAATGAATCAAATAACCCAACAACTAAACATGATCCTTACAGAAGATGCTTATAAAGCTATGGGACATACGAAATCTAATTTATCAAATTTTAATAAATAAAATAATATGGGCCATATGCTAAACACAGCAATGGCAATTACAAGTGCCGTAGTAGTACAGAAAATGCTACCTAGCTATGTTAATCACACATCTCTAAAACATTGATAGAGAACTGTTTCAAGTGACTGTGGCAAACCGGAACAGTCATATACAGCAATTCTTTCCATTCATTTTTGGCCCGATTACAAGTTACAAGTTACTTTTCCCCCAAAACCCTATGCTAATAAGACTTTAAGGATCACTGGCAAATTAGGGCAGCCCACTAACTGCTAAAAGCCAAAGAAAATATTAACAGTACCAAAGACAACTCTCAAGTGGTTTTAAAACCTTTGCTGACTCCAGCTTCAGCAGTTAAAGTGAAATAAAAGCACCAAAAAGCAAAAAAAAATTATAAAGTTTCAACATTATTAGACACTTAACAGTCCGATATCAACATATGTGTAATTAAAAACTATAATATGTCATTAGTATGCCCATTTTATTATACAAAATCCAGGGTATGCATAATCCAGTACTCAAAGGGTTAATATACATCATGAAACCTTGTTGCCTAGGAACAATTGCTCTAATGCATTGCCTATAAATACATTATATTTTAACACAAAATTAACACATATTTATCTACTGAAGCTATACATACAATTGTCACATCTTTTTAATATCAAAATGTATTATTAAATAAAAGAACATTTATTTATATATATATATATATATATATATATATATATATATATATACAGCGGGGGAGGGGGAAGTATTTGATCCCTTGATGATTTTGAATGTTTGTCCGCTGACAAAGAAATGATCAGTCTGTAATTTTACTGGTAGGTGTATTTTAACAACGAGAGATGTCAAAAAAGTTATAAATTGATTTGCAAGTCAATGAGGGAACAAAGTATTTGACCCCTTTGACTTAGTACTTGATGGCAAAACCCTTGTTGGCAATCACAGAGGTCAGACGTTTCTTGTAGTTGGCCACCAGATTTGCACACATCTCAGGGAGGATGTTGTCCCACTCCTCTTTGTAGATCCTCTCCAAGTCATCAAGGTTTCAAGGATTATGTTTGGCAACTCGAACCTTCAGCTCACTCCACAGATTTTCTATGAGATTAAGGTCTGGAGACTGGCTAGGCCACTCCAGGACCTTAATGTGCTTCTTCTTGAGCCACTCCTTTGTTGCCTTGGCTGTATCTTTTGGGTTATTGTCATGGTGCAATAGCCATCCATGACCCATTTTCCATGCCCTGGCTGAGGGAAGGAGGTTCTCACCCAAGATTCAACGGTACATGGCCCCGTCCATCTTCCCTTGCAGTGCAGTTGTTCTGTCCTCGTAGCAGAAAAACACCACCAAAGCATAATGTTTCCACCTCCATGTTTGACGGTGGGAATGGTGTTCTTGAGGTTATAGGCAGCATTCATCCTTCTCCAAACATGGCAAGATAAGTTGATGCCAAAGAGTTTGATTTTGGTCTCATCTGACCACAACACTTTCACCCAATTCTCCTCTGAATCATTCAAATGTTCATTGGCAAACTTTAGACAGGCCTGTACATGTGCTTTCTTGAGCAGGGGGACCTTGCGGGCGCTGCAGAATTTCAGTCCTTCATGGCGTAGTGTGTTACCAATTGTTTTCTTGGTGACTATGGTCCCAGCTGCCTTGAGATAATTAACAAGATCCTCCCGTGTAGTTCTGGGCTGATTCCTCACCGTTCTAATGATCATTGAAACTCCACGAGGTGAGATCTTGTATGGAGAATCATGCCGAGGGAGACGGGCAGTTATTTTGTGTTTCTTCCACTTGCGAATAATCGCACCAATTGTTGTCACCTTCTCACCAAGCTGCTTGGCGATAGTCTTGTAGCCCATTACAGCCTTGTATATGTCTACAATCTTGTCCCTGACATCCTTGGATAGCTCTTCGGTCTTGGCCATGGTGGAGAGTTTGGAATCTGATTGATTGATTGCTTTTCTGGACAGGTGTCTTTTATACAGATAACGAGCTGAGATTAGGAGCATTCCCTTTAAGAGAGTGCTGCTAATCTCAGCTCGTTACCTGTGTAAAAGACACCTGGGAGCCATAAATCTTGCTGATTGATAGGGGATCAAATACTTATTTCCCTCATTGACCTGCAAATCAATTTATAACTTTTTTGAGATGCGTTTTTCTTTTTTTTCTTTTTTGTTATTCTGTCTCTCACTGTTAAAAATTACCATTGAAATGATTGACTGATCATTGCTTTGTCAGTGGACAAACATTCAAAATCAGCAGGGGATCAAATACTTTTCCCCCCCACTGTATATATAAATATATACTAGTGACTTGCCCATCAAAAAATGACGGTCAATAAAAGAAAGTGTTGAAATGCTGTTTGCCACACAATGTGAGTGTACTGTGTGCCTCAACTATATAGACCCCTCTAACACACTAATGAACGCATGTAATAACACTATAAGTGTCATGAGGGTCATCCAGGACCCTCATGACCCAAAGTGTAAGCACTATACCATTTTAACCCGGTCGCTTATGGCGGTCTATCCAGACTCTCATAAGCCTCTATTTAACTCCATCAGTACTATAAGGGTATATTATGATCATTATGGGCCTGTTACAACCCAACATTAACCACATAAGTGCCATGACGGACCTCAAGGACCATCATGACACTAAGTATAAACACTACACTGCACTATACCCTCCAAATAAAACATTAAATATCAACTAAACACCCTCTACACTAACCTATTAAAACCTACACTACCTACCTACCTACCCCCTAATAACCCCCTCCCCACCACTGTAATTACAGAAATCAAAAAAACTAAAGTCATCAAAAATAAAAAATCTATATTACATAAACAAAAAAAAACTAAAATCACAAAAAATAAAAAATGTACATAAAAAAAAAAAAAAAAACCTAAGTCACAAAAAATAAATAAAGGAACATTACAGAAAATAAAAAAAGAAATTGCACCCCCCCCCCCCCACTACAGAAAAAAAAAATACACACCTGAAAAGGAAATACATATGTAAAGGATCCTTGCATTCGTGCAGCGATGATCCTTGCAGCTTCTTCGGAACTCCAGCTGAAATGAAGTGATTATAGTTCCCGGTCCCCCAAAGATGAGTCGAGACTTCATGAAGGGGTAAAACAAACTCAGGTGCTGGCACACCCAGGCTGGTTTTTATTACAGTCAGGTAAACAGAACACACCCAGGGGAAGGTATAAACAACCAATAACACAATAGTAACGCCCACAGTTTCCCTCCCCTCCTGCTTGGGAGATAATTGAGTTTCTTACTGTATCTACTCAATTATCTCCCAGCTAAAACTTACACATGTTTATCCATTTTTATAACTTTATGATTTTACATAGTACATAAATAAATCTTAAATTTTTATGAACAACATAAATTGTAGAACAACATATTAAAAAATGGCATGAATCAGACCAGGGGTTCAAAAGTTAGTAAAAGTATCTTTTACACATAACACACAGACATTTCACATATCCCCCATAGTTGGCCACACAATACACATATAGGGACAATAGGTGGGTCACACCTCCCTGAGGCTACCTGGCAACTTTGATACAATCAGACATGGATTAGATCATCCTTCTTTGTTCTTATGTCTGAGAATAAAAACACTTTATACAATAGACTTCCTTATCTTATGAGGAGTCTCTGTAACAGGATTATCTCCCATGCCCAGGTCTGCAATAGTCTGGGCCAATATTCTGCAGAGCATAAACCAACATACATACAGTATAACAGTAGGATCATATTTTAACCATAATAATTAAATAACCATAAAACAGGGTAAAACAGTGATGGGTTCCGTTACACACCTCCCCCGTGACCATAAGCCGGCATACACGGTCTGATCCCAACGGATCGGCCTGAGTATGTCCGGACAAAAGTATTTGTTGGTCAATTCTCTAGTTTGACAACCCATCAGCATTACTGCAATTCACATTTACTCACATTTCCAATATCCCCAGATAGCTGGGATCTGAGCGCACAAAACTACAGAATAGCGCTCAGATCCTATTCACACAGTTCAATTGCCATGTAGCTAAAGTCTTTCATTATATGAATGGGCTCCATGGCATAGCTATCTGGGGTATCACCGCTCCCACAGGGCAAGTACCGAATGACCCCCCTGTATGTAAAGGGCCAGAATGAGTGACATACACTCTGGTATGGCCGAATACTGTGTTTAAAGGGCAATATGTCCCAGGGCCATAGTCGCAGGTCCTACAGTAATCTTGCAAATCTCCCATGACCCCTGGCCAGAAAAAGGACTGGGTGAGTCTGTCCCTCGTCTTTTTAATGCCTAAGTGACCTGATAGGGGAATATCGTGGCTAATCCGCAACAGTTCTACCCGATACTTACGGGGCTCTATCAACTGTCTTTTTTCTACCTGGTCATGAGTCGAGGGAGAGGCTTCCATAGCTCTGGATTGCTGCCGAGTGGTAACAGGTAGTGCTCCTTCGGTACTGCAGGCTGCCAATTGTGACATCAGGCATCCTAGATCATTTCCCAGCAGTACTTCCGCGGGCAAATCTGACATGATGCCCACTTCCACCGCCTTGGCCCCGGTACCCCAATCGATGTGGACTCGGGCCGTTGGTAACTTGTGAATTGCCCCTCCGGCTACCCTTACCGCAATGGTGCGTCCTGTGTGCTGGGTCGGGGCGACTCGGTGTGGCTGGACCAAAGTAATAGTAGCCCCGCTGTCCCTCAGTCCTCGAGCCTCTTGCCCATTGAGTTTTACTGATTGGCGGTGATGTGCCCTGTTATCCCCAGCCGCTTGTACAGGGTTTACCTCATGTAAGGTGGCCCAATTTTCACTATTGCCACTGGGTGTCTCTTGAGGCAGATAATTGTAATCCTGTTGCACACAGTGTGCGGCGGCTTTTGTCTGTGGTATCGGTGCCCGCCCCCAGCGGTCTGTAGTGCGTTGTGGGCAGTTAGGTTTGATGTGCCCCACTTGTTTGCACCCATGACACATCGGAGCAGTCCTTTGCTACCCTCTGTTTGTGGTATTGCCCCCTGGTGGTGGTACCCTCTGTGGCATAGTTGGCGGGCCAGAGGCAGGCCGCTGGCTCTGGACCCCTCGGTTTGCATCCATCCGCCTGCTCTCATGAAATTCGTCTGCCAGCCGTGCTGCCTCCTCTACCGTTTTTGGCTTTCTGTCTCTGACCCAATCTCGCACCTCCGCTGGGGTATAATCAAAAAATTGTTCTAGCAACAACAACTGCACAGCATCCTCTAAAGTAGTTGCCTGATTCCCCTGCATCCAATTGCTGGCAGCGCGCTGCATACGAAATGCCCACTCCGTATAGGAATCTTTACCTTGTCTTCTGAGAGCCCTGAATTTCCTTCTATGGGCTTCAGGGGTTACAGCGTACCGGGCTAACAAAATCTCTTTTATCTTGTCATAGTTTTGTATATCCCCATCTGGCACAGCTCTCAATGCTTCGGCTGCTCTACCTGATAGTTTACTACTTACTACAGCAGCCCAGTTAGCTCTTTCCAAATCTTCTAACACACATTGTCTTTCAAAATCTTGCAAGTAATTGTCAATATCCATCTCACCTTCCACGAAGCTTTTAAATTCAGCGTAGTTAATTTTCCGCTGACGCCCCATTGTTGATCCAGATAGCGACAATATATCCACTGGAGGTGATCTGTCTCTGGCTTCTCGTGCTTCCCTGGCATTCTGGGTCTCAGTAGCTTGGGCCAAGATCTGTACCACGATCTCTAGTGCAGGGTTAGGTCCTACCAGGCTGAGTCTCCATCTCACGTCCCTCTGGAAGTCTGTTTCCTCTGCATTCGTTATTTGTGGTTCGCTGGTTTGATCGCTCTCCAGTAGTTCGGCTATTAGCGTGGCTTTCGTTTTGTTGCTTGCCACTATGCCTCGAGCTTCCAGCAGTTCCTTTAGTGTGGTTCGTTTCAAGCGTTCGTATCTATGCGCCATTCACCAGTTTCATTTCGGTATATCCGTTCGGGAGGAAATCCCGCCACTTGCCACCAGTGTAAAGGATCCTTGCATTCGTGCAGCGATGATCCTTGCAGCTTCTCCCGAACTCCAGCTGAAACGAAGTGATTATAGTTCCCGGTCCCCCAAACATGAGTCGAGACTTAATGAAGGGGTAAAACGAACTCAGGTGCTGGCACACCCAGGCTGGTTTTTATTACAGTCAGGTAAACAGAACACACCCAGGGGAAGGTATAAACAACCAATAACACAATAGTAACGCCCACAGTTTCCCTCCCCTCCTGCTTGGGAGATAATTGAGTTTATTACTGTATCTACTCAATTATCTTCCAGCTAAAACTTACACATTTTTATCCATTTTTATAACTTTATGATTTTAAATAGTACATAAATAAATCTTAAATTTTTATGAACAACATAAATTGTGGAACAACATTTTAAAAAATGGCATGAATCAGACCAGGGGTTCACATATCCCCCATAGTTGGCCACACAATACACATATAGGGACAATAGGTGGGTCACACCTCCCTGAGGCTACCTGGCAACTTTGATACAATCAGACATGGATTAGATCATCCTTCTTTGTTCTTATGTCTGAGAATAAAAACACTTTATACAATAGACTTCCTTATCTTATGAGGAGTCTCTGTAACAGGATTATCCCCCATGCCCAGGTCTGCAATAGTCTGGGCCAATATTCTGCAGAGCATAAACCAACATACATACAGTATAACAGTAGGATCATATTTTAACCATAATAATTAAATAACCATAAAACAGGGTAAAACAGTGATGGGTTCCGTTACAAAATATAATACATACAATACAATACAATTAAATACAATACAATACACCCCTATCTAATATACATCCCCCTATCTAATATACATCCCCCTATCTAATATACAATACTATCTATCTAATATACATCCCCCTATCTATCTAATATACAATAAATACTATCTATGTACTATACATCCCCCTATGAAATATACAATAAATACTATCTATATACTATACATCCCCCTATCTATGTAATATACAGTACATACATCTCTATATAGCAACCCAAATTCTAAGCTACAATAAAATAATTAAGACCACTTACCTTTGAGATGTTTCTTTTGATCACCAACCTAGGGTAAAAAAGATTAAACAATTACTACAACACGTTTACAGAAAATAAATAAACATTCTAAACATTCTAAATTATACTCACCTTTCCAGCATGTCTCGTTCCAGCATGTCACGTCCTCCTTCATCTTTGCTTCTCCGTCGCGGCCCCTGTTAAAATAAAACATTACATTAGCACACATACATAAACATAAAACAAAGTGAAATAAACACAATCTACATTGTACTTACCTCCCTGCGATTTCTCTGGCCTCCTCGTGTTCTGCCCCGGATGGGCCCTAGAAGCATCCGCGCTGTTTAAAAAAAAAAAAAAAAACAACAACACACACCCGCCCTGGCGGATGTCCCCGACACTCATGAGCTTCCTACGGAGTGTTCCAGAATAAAATTAGCAATGGCGGCTTCTGATTGGCTGAAAACGCAGTCTATCAAATTCAGCCAATGAGAAGACGCCAATTGTGAACCAATGAGAAAGGGATACACCCCAAAATACCACGCTGATTGGATAACGCACCTGTCGATCTTTATTTGAACCAACCCAAAGGCTTTATTGCCATCAGCCAATCACAATGGAATACACCCCAACGTACTGATTGGTGAAGACATGTGCTCCTTCCCATTGGCTGTAATACTGATTGACATTGACAATAGCCAATGAGAAGGCGCAAATCCTTCACCAATCAGTAAGTGGGGGTGTATTCCATTGTGATTGGCTATTGTCAGTGCAACCAATCAGAATACGCAGATGCCTCCAGCCAATCACCCTGTGGGGCTGTATTCCATTGTGATTGGAGTTTTCAACCAATCAGAAGGCACCATTGCCTATTTTCTTCCGGAAAAGTCTCTGGGAGCCTCATTAACGTCGGGGATGTCCGTGAGTGTGGATGTAAGTACTTTTTTTTTTTTTTTTACAGGGCGTGGCAGAAGAGGAGGCCGGAGACATCGCGGGGAGGTAAGTACAATGTAGATTATGTTTATTTTATTTTGTTTTTATGTTTATGTATGTGTTTTAATGTTATGTTTTTTTTAACAGATGCCGCAACGGAGAAGAAGAAAAGAATAAGGATGGGACATGCCGGAAAGGTGAGTAGAATATTTAGAATGTTTAGAATGTTTATTTATGTACTGTAAATATGTTGCACTAATTTTTTTTATTTTTTTTCCCTAGGTGGCTGATCTGAATGGACATCTGCAAAGGTAAGTGGTCTTAATTATTTTATTTTAGCTTAGAATTAGATTATTTTATATATAGATTCCATGTATTGTATGTTAGCTAGGGGTATGTGTTTTATATACATAGCATAGCATGTATTGTATATTAGATTGTGTTATTTATTTAGATAGATTGTTTGATGTATATTATATAGATAGGATGTATATTAGATTATGGTATTTATTTAGATAGATTGGGGATGTCTAATTATACAGATAGGATGTATATTAGATTATGGTATTTATTTAGATAGATTGGGGGATGTATATTATATAGATAGGATGTATATTAGATAGATAGGGCCTCATTCTATTATAGTCCGTAAAATGGCCGCAAGGCTGTGATTCCTTGCGGGGGTTCCGTTACCTTGCAATTCAATTATACGGCAAGGATCTCCTCTTACGGACGGCCGTATATCTTAAAACCGGCCGTAAGCTCAGTAATCTTTAAAGTCAAAAATAAATTCAAGACAGCACTGTAAAGCTCTGTAAATGCTAGGGATCATATTGGGGGACATGAGGATTAATAGCCCAAATCCGAGTTTACATTAACTGTTTATTTTCCGGCCGCAGCGTGGCCGGGTCTGAGGTGCTCCAAGCACTCTGGACTTTTTACATGGATATTTAACATATATAATAAAAATAAAATATTTTTTTTTGTTACGGATTTGAGTGTAGGGGAATGTTGTGCTATTTTTGCTAACACCTACAATCACTTTATAGTCTCCTCAGAGTGCAGGATGGCTTTATTTGGGCTATATTATGTTCTTAATTGGTGCTAGCGGGACCTTTTTTCTGCAAGTTAGCTGCGGCTCGGTTTTAGCCTTGCAGAGAGGTTTCCCAATGCAATTGAATAGCAAACAGGATTTTCTTGCGGCTGAAACTCTTGCGGCCGTTTTAGATCAAAGGTTTTCCTCCGGCGCGTGCGGCCGCAAGGGATAGCACGGCGCCGGCCGCAAGCCTGCCGTAATCCCCGGCCAGAGGGGAATAGAATAGCCGAATAGCTTGCGGCCGGTCCTAATAGAATGAGGCCCATAGTATTTATTGTATACTAGCGAATTGCCCGTCAAAAAATGACGGCAATGAAATTGTAAGGTAGCTAAATTAGTAAATGAATATAGTGTACCTATTTTGAAGCATTGTGATGAAGAGCTGGCAATCTGTGTTGATGTTGCTGCAGCATTAGTGGTGTGGAGCTGCTGTATAAGCATGCTGAATGTGTGCAGTGTAACACTGTGCGTGCGCGAGACCAAACCGTTAGCGTAGTCGTGTACTTCCGCATTGGTGTAAAATGGCGAGTAATGTGTGGTATAGGTCTGTATCGGAATATCCGTAGGTGTTTTGTGGTGTTTTGCGAGTTTAGAGTGCTGTAGCCTCGTTTTCGTTTTGTTCGGCGGCCATTTTTTCTCTCGCTTAGCTTTTTTTTTAGTCTCTAAACTGTTTTATTTCGAGTAAAATCGAGGTGTAAGTTGCATTTTTGAGGTCCTGGGTGCTCCCTCTTGGTGTAGGTAAGTTTTTTATGTATGTGCTGTGTGTATGTATTGTGTTTTAAATGTTTGTATGTCGGCGTGTTGCGTCCGATGTTTGCGAGGTCGTAATGTGTGGTAACGTGTTTCGTACGTTGTTTCCGGTCTGTATCGGAATATCCGTAGGTGTTTTGTGGTGTTTTGCGAGTTTAGAGTGCTGTAGCCTCGTTTTCGTTTTGTTCGGCGGCCATTTTTTCTCTCGCTTAGCTTTTTTTTTAGTCTCTAAACTGTTTTATTTCGAGTAAAATCGAGGTGTAAGTTGCATTTTTGAGGTCCTGGGTGCTCCCTCTTGGTGTAGGTAAGTTTTTTATGTATGTGCTGTGTGTATGTATTGTGTTTTAAATGTTTGTATGTCGGCGTGTTGCGTCCGATGTTTGCGAGGTCGTAATGTGTGGTAACGTGTTTCGTACGTTGTTTGCGTGCCTCGTAAAATTTAGCGAGTGTCGTAATTTGTGTGTCGTGTTTTTTGAGTAGCGACGTGAATTTTGCGAGGGTTTGAGGCCCTTGCCCAGTGACCTCGCCAGCAACTGAGTCCCTCGCTTCGCGAGGGGCCTCAGTTGCTGGCATGGAGCGCCTTCGGCGCTCCATGCCAGCAACTGAGGCCCTTGCCCAGTGACCTCGCCAGCAACTGAGTCCCTCGCTTCGCGAGGGGCCTCAGTTGCTGGCATGGAGCGCCTTCGGCGCTCCATGCCAGCAACTGAGACCCGTGCCCAGTGACCTCGCCAGCAACTGAGGCCCTCGCTTCGCGAGGGGCCTCAGTTGCTGGCATGGAGCGCCTTCGGCGCTCCATGCCAGCAACTGAGGCCCTTGCCCAGTGACCTCGCTACGCTGAGGGCCGCGGCTCGCTGCGCGAGCCGCGGCCCTCGCTGCGCGAGGGCCGCGGCTCGCTACGCGAGGGCCGCGGCTCGCTGCGCGAGCCGCGGCCCTCGCTTCGCGAGGGCCGCGGCTCGCTACGCGAGGGCCGCGGCTCGCTTCGCGAGCCACGGCCCTCGCTTCGCGAGGGCCGCGGGCTCGCTACGCGAGCCCGCAAGCGTGAGCAACGACTCGTACGCTCACAACTATATATGTGATTACATAGATTGTGTGATGTATATTATATAGATAGGATGTATATTAGATTATGGTATTTATTTAGATAGATAGGGGGATGTATATTAGATAGATAGAATGTATTGTATATTAGATAGGGGTGTATTGTATTGTATTTAATTGTATTGTATTGTATTATATTGTATGTATTGTATTGTATGTATTATATTGTATGTATTGTATGTATTATATTGTATTGTATTATATTGTATGTATTGTATTGTATATATTATATGTATTTCCTTTTCAGGTGTGTATTTTTTTTTCTGTAGTGGGGGGTGGGGGTTGTAATGTGTTTTTTTATTTTCTGTAATGTTCCTTTTTTTATTTTTTGTGACTTAGGTTTTTTATTTTATGTAATTAGAGTGGTGGGGTTATTAGGGGGTAGGTAGTGTAGGTGTTAATAGGTTAGTGTAGAGGCTGTTTAGTTGATATTTAATGTTTTATTGGGGGAGTATAGTGCAGTGTAGTGTTTATACTTTACTCCTTGAGGACCATCATGGCACTTATGTGGTTAATGTTGTGTTCTAACAGTCCCATAATGGTCTTAATATACCCTTATGGGACTGATGGGGTTAAATAGAGGCTTATGAGGGTCTGTATGGACCCCCATGAGTGACAGGGTTAATTAGCGGTTTATGGGGGTCTGTATTGACCCCCATGAGTGAGGGGGTTAATTAAGGGCTTATGGGGGGCTGTATTGACCCTCCTGAGTGACAGGGTTAATTAAGGGTTTATGGGGGTCTGTATTGACCCCCATGAGTGAGGGGGTTAATTAAGTGCTTATGGGGGTCTGTATTGACCCCCATAAGTGACAGGGTTAATGAAGGGCTTATGGGGGTCTATATTGAACCCCATGAGTGACATGGTTAATGAAGGGCTTATGAGGGTCTGTATTGACCCCCATGAGTGACAGGGCTAATGAAGGGTTTATTGGGGTCTGTATTGACCCCCATTTGTGACAGGGTTAATGAAGGGATTATGGGGGTCTATATTGACCCCCATGAGTGACAGGGTTAATGAAGGGCTTATTGGGGTCTATATTGACACCCATGAGTGAGGGGCTTAATGAAGTGCTTATGTGGGGTCTGTATTGACCCCCATGAGTGACACAGTTAATGAAGGGCTTATGGGGTTCTGTATTGACCCCCATGAGTAACAGCGTTAATGAAGCGCTTATGGGGGTCTATACTGACCCCCATGAATGACAGGGTTAATTAGGGGTTTATGGGGGTCTGTATTGACTTCCATGAGTGAGGGGGTTAATTAAGTGCTTATGGTGGTCTGTATTGACACCCATGAGTGACAGGGTTAATGAAGGGCTTATGGGGGTCTATATTGACCCCCATGAGTGACAGGGTTAATGAAGGGCTTATGGGGGTCTGTATTGACCCCCATGAGTGACAGGGTTAATGAAGGGTTTCTGGGGGTCTATATTGACCCCCATGAGTGACAGGGTTAATGAAGGGCTTATGGGGGTCTGTATTGACCCCCATGAGTGACAGGGTTAATGAAGGGCTTATGGGGGTCTATATTGACCCCCATAAGTGACAGGGTTAATAAAGGGCTTATGGGGGTTTATATTGACCCCCCATGAGTGAGGGGGTTAATGAAGTGCTTATGGGGGCCTGTATTGACCCCCATGAGTTAAAGGGTTAATTAAGGGCTTATGGGGGTCATTATTGACCAACATGAATGACAGGGTTAACTAGGGGTTTATAGGGGTCTGTATTGACCCCCATGAGTGACAGGGTTAATGAATGGCTTATGGGGGTCTATATTTACCCCCATGAGTGACAGGGTTAATGAAGGGCTTATGGGGGTCTATATTGACCCCATGAGTGAGGGGGTTAATTAAGTGCTTATGGGAGCCTGTATTGACCCCCATGAGTGACAGGGTTAATGAAGGGCTTATGGGGGTCTGTACTGACCCACATGAGTGACAGGGTTAATGAAGGGCTTATGGGGGTCTATATTGACCCCCATGAGTGAGGGGGTTAATGAAGTGCTTATGGGGGCCTATATGGACCCCCATGAGTTATAGGGTTAATTAAGGGCTTATGGGGGTCTGTATTGACCCCCATGAGTGACAGGGTTAATAAAGGGCTTTTGGGGGTCTACATTGACCCCCATGAGTGAGGGGGTTAATGAAGTGCTTTTGGGGGTCTATATTGACCCCCATGAGTGAGGGGGTTAATGAAGTGCTTATGGGGGCCTGTATTGACCCCCATGAGTTATAGGGTTAAATAAGGGCTTATGGGGGTCTATATTGACCCCCATGAGTGACAGGGTTAATTAAGGGTTGATGGGAGTCTATATTGACCCCCATGAGTGAGGTGTTAATTAAGTGCTTATGGGGGTCTGTATTGCCCCCCATGAGTGACAGGGTGATAGTGTATATTTGTTTTCTTTTATAACGGGTCCTTTAAGGACCTTTATGGTCCTTTAAGGACATGTAACGCGGGAATTTTGAATTTTCATTGCAGCGGGGGTCCCCGATCGCGTGCGATCGGCACCCCTACTGCGATGGTAAATGTGGGGTTAATGCAGGTCTCCGAGCTTATCTCGGATCCCGTGAGGTTAATGCGGGTTTCCGAGCTTATCTCGGATCCCTTCTTGGGTAAGTTGTAGATGGCTGGGCGGTCCTTGGTCTTTGAGCCTCATTTTCGTTTTTTTCGCCGGCCATTTTTTCTCTCGCTTAGGGGATTTTCCTGTGTCTGAACTCAGGAATTTGGACTTAAATGGAGGTGTAACTTCACTTACAGAGGTCCTGGATGCCACACCTTGCTATGGGTAAGCTTTTTATGTATTTTTTGTGAGTATTTGGTGTGTTTTGTCTGTTTTTAGGTGCGCACTGGTCGGCGTAGCGAGGCGAGCAGTTGAGGCATTAAAGCTCGGAGCAGTAATGCGATGAGCTCCGAAGATGCTGATTGCCTGCCAGCCTAGCGGTGCAAGGCGAGCATTTGAGGCATTGAAACACGCGGGACTTAGGCAGAAATGAGTGCTTCTGCGAGCTTCACAATTTTTTCAATCTGTCGATATATAATATCTCTTTTAACACAATTAAAAAAAAAAATTCTCCTTAAAAGGTTATTCTTTCTATTTAATTTAATATCATCAATTTAAATTAGATGAATAATTAAATTGCAATTAAACTGGTAAAAAGATTTAAAAAAAACTATAGCAACTAAAAATTGGATAACATTTTTTTAAATTTTATAGGGGTAGAATTTTTTTTTTATCAGAAACTTCATTAAGATACTTAGCTAGAACCTATATGGTTTCTTCTACATTAAATAAAATGTTTCCATTTATCTACAGTAAATATTTTAGAGATTGTGACCAAGAAGATGCATTTTTTTTCACACTATTTGGGATTGTCCAAAATGTTCTAGTAGTAGAAGATAAAATAGAAAATTGTAAAACTTATTTGGTCCCCATGGTTAAATTCAAATTATGCAAATTATTTAATTCCTTTAGTTAATATACATGGAGGCTCTTCTAGGGCATCTGAGGCATAGCCATTTAGGATTAGGGCCATTGGAGGTCCTTGCATGACCTCCAAAACACATATTTCACATTTCTATATGCAATGGAGGCATAGAAGTTAACTGTTTCTGCAACGGGGGTCTGTTAGGGACCCCCGTGGTGGGAGTTAACATTTAGGTGCCATGGGGCACGAGGTTCAACTTTAGGTGCCATGGGGGTCTCATAGACCCCCATGGTTATGTATATTGGGTATCGGGTGTGAGTGGGGAAGAGGGCAATTGGGTGTGAACAGGGAAGGGGATTAGTTTCAAAAGTAATGTTTCTGCCTTTATGGGTGCTATTAGTTGCACGTAAGTTTTTTGCCAAAATCAGTAATATTACAAGTCAAAAGTAACTTTGACAAAGTTCAAATTGAATCGCGAATTAATGCAAAAGCAACTTGTAATATTAATGTGTGCAAAATCAATGGGAAAGCATGCCATAATTTGTGAGTAAGGGTTGTTCTCGACACTATGAAAAGCTCACTCGAAATCATGTTTATGAGGATCAATTGAATAGCTAGGTAAAGTTACTGACCAGTTTTTAGTGTTGTAACTTTATGAATTAGGGATTTGAATAAGGCCCTATGGCCCATATTCTATTGCAAGCCCGCAGTTGCCTTCATACTGACCTTAAGTCTGAAATTTACAACAGTTACAGAGAGATTCAATTGATCAAGCCTGCAGCTACCTGGCCGAAAGCCTAAACCGAAAACCATGCACCCATAAGTAACATTTTAGAGCATTACAACTTCACAATCTGCAAATTACAACAAAGAGGTAAGCTATAATACATTTATTCATTAATTAATACCCCTTCCCCCAAAAAAGGGGGATTTCAAAGACAGACACGAACCACTGGATTCATCTATAGTAACATTTCAAATACACACATATGTGTATGAGCCCTACAAGAAGGTCATGTTAAGGCCAACAAATTAAAAATATATATTAAAGTCACATTCATTTACAGAAAATAATGTCACCAAAAAACATTGCCACACATACATATTTAGCCTGCAGCTCAATCTTTTCCTTTTCTGCACATTTCCAACAGAATCTGCATCAACAGCGTCACTGAAGAATTTGCAGCGTGGACTGTGAAAGGTGATCCATTTTCAAGAACACAAACAAAGAAGAAGAGGTAAGATACAAAAATACAATACATTCAGAAAAAGCTCTCCAAAAAAAATAGTAAAATTAACCATTTATCTTTCTCTTTGGAAACAGACACTGCTTGAAGACTGGCGGATCAACATTGGCAGTAGGGGACCCTCTGTCATTCATACAGCAAAACTACTTCAATCAAGGTATAGTATAAATAGTAAAAACAAAAGAAAATAATAGCCTGTTTGCTCACCGCCAATGTCAAAATGAAAATTTAAAAAAATAAGAAGCCTCAATACAAATTACACTAAACACAAAACACCAGACTTGAAGAAACATTGCTAACACATATAAAATACAACAAGAAATACTCTTTACTAGGCAAAAACCTCAAAACAGGATACTATACCAAATATTGGGAACATATAGAAAATGAGCCTAGCATTCCTCTTTACTCTGCAAGAACCTCTAACGCTGACCCATAAGCCAAATGGAGCATCCCAAAAGTGGTGGACACAAAATAGTCGAACAAAGATTGCTAACATATACAAAATGGAACAAAGATTACTGTTTAGTCTGCAAGAAACTCTAACCCTAACCCAGAACAAAAATCTATCAGTCGAAAAGTGGAGCAGAAAAAACAGGATAGTAGTGATGTCGCGAACCTAACATTTTCGGTTCGCGAACCGCGAACGCGAACCGCCGCAAATGTTCGCGAACCGGCGAACATCGGCGAACCGCCATAGACTTCAATCGGCAGGCGAATTTTAAAACCCACAGGGACTCTTTCTGGCCACAATAGTGATGGGAAAGTTGTTTCAACGGGACTAACACCTGGACTGTGGCATGCCGGAGGGGGATCCATGGCAAAACTCCCATGGAAAATTACATAGTTGATGCAGAGTCTGGTTTTAAGCCATAAAGGGCATAAATTACCTAACATTCCTAAATTGTTTGGAATAACGTGCTTTAAAACATCAGGTATGATGTTGTATCGATCAGGTAGTGTAAGGGTTAGGCCCGCTGGAAAAAGATGCTTTGTTGGTCGTATAACTTCAATTTTGGGGCACGGCACGTGCAGTCAAAGGTGCCACCAGATAGGAGTGACGTGTTTGTAAGTACTACTCTTATCAGTTTAATACTTGTTACGTTACCTATCAGGGGGCGTGTATAAGGCCTGGATTTTTAGAACCAGGAGATGGAAAAAGATGCTTTGCTGGTCGTATCACTTCAATTTTGGGGCACGGCACGTGCAGTCAAATGTGCCACCAGATAGGAGTGGCGTGTTTGTAAGTACTACTCTTATCAGTTTAATACTTGTTACGTTACCTATCAGGGGGCGTGTATAAGGCCTGGATTTTTAGAACCAGGAGATGGAAAAAGATGCTTTGTTGGTCGTATCACTTCAATTTTGGGGCACGGCACGTGCAGTCAAATGTGCCACCAGATAGGAGTGGCGTGTTTGTAAGTACTACTCTTATTAGTTTAATACTTGTTACGTTACCTATCAGGGGGCGTGTATAAGGCCTGGATTTTTAGAACCAGGAGATGGAAAAAGATGCTTTGTTGGTCGTATCACTTCAATTTTGGGGCACGGCACGTGCAATCAAAGGTGCCACCAGATAGGAGTGACGTGTTTGTAAGTACTACTCTTATCAGTTTAATATTTGTTACGTTACCTATCAGGGGGCGTGTATAAGGCCTGGATTTTTAGAACCAGGAGATGGAAAAAGATGCTTTGTTGGTCGTATCACTTCAGTTTTGGGGCACGGCACGTGCAATCAAAGGTGCCACCAGATAGGAGTGACGTGTTTGTAAGTACTACTCTTATCAGTTTAATACTTGTTACGTTACCTATCAGGGGGCGTGTATAAGGCCTGGATTTTTAGAACCAGGAGATGGAAAAAGATGCTTTGTTGGTCGTATCACTTCAATTTTGGGGCACGGCACGTGCAGTCAAATGTGCCACCAGATAGGAGTGGCGTGTTTGTAAGTACTACTCTTATTAGTTTAATACTTGTTACGTTACCTATCAGGGGGCGTGTATAAGGCCTGGATTTTTAGAACCAGGAGATGGAAAAAGATGCTTTGTTGGTCGTATAACTTCAATTTTGGGGCACGGCACGTGCAGTCAAATGTGCCACCAGATAGGAGTGGCGTGTTTGTAAGTACTACACTTATTAGTTTAATACTTGTTACGTTACCTATCAGGGGGCGTGTATAAGGCCTGGATTTTTAGAACCAGGAGATGGAAAAAGATGCTTTGTTGGTCGTATCACTTCAATTTTGGGGCACGGCACGTGCAATCAAAGGTGCCACCAGATAGGAGTGACGTGTTTGTAAGTACTACTCTTATCAGTTTAATACTTGTTACGTTACCTATCAGGGGGCGTGTATAAGGCCTGGATTTTTAGAACCAGGAGATGGAAAAAGATGCTTTGTTGGTCTTATCACTTCAATTTTGGGGCACGGCACGTGCAGTCAAATGTGCCACCAGATAGGAGTGGCGTGTTTGTAAGTACTACTCTTATCAGTTTAATACTTGTTACGTTACCTATCAGGGGGCGTGTATAAGGCCTGGATTTTTAGAACCAGGAGATGGAAAAAGATGCTTTGTTGGTCGTATCACTTCAATTTTGGGGCACGGCACGTGCAGTCAAATGTGCCACCAGATAGGAGTGGCGTGTTTGTAAGTACTACTCTTATTAGTTTAATACTTGTTACGTTACCTATCAGGGGGCGTGTATAAGGCCTGGATTTTTAGAACCAGGAGATGGAAAAAGATGCTTTGTTGGTCGTATCACTTCAATTTTGGGGCACGGCACGTGCAATCAAAGGTGACACCAGATAGGAGTGGCGTGTTTGTAAGTACCACTCTTATCAGTTTAATATTTGTTACGTTACCTATCAGGGGGCGTGTATAAGGCCTGGATTTTTAGAACCAGGAGATGGAAAAAGATGCTTTGTTGGTCGTATCACTTCAGTTTTGGGGCACGGCACGTGCAATCAAAGGTGCCACCAGATAGGAGTGACGTGTTTGTAAGTACTACTCTTATCAGTTTAATACTTGTTACGTTACCTATCAGGGGGCGTGTATAAGGCCTGGATTTTTAGAACCAGGAGATGGAAAAAGATGCTTTGTTGGTCGTATCACTTCAATTTTGGGGCACGGCACGTGCAATCAAAGGTGCCACCAGATAGGAGTGACGTGTTTGTAAGTACTACTCTTATCAGTTTAATACTTGTTACGTTACCTATCAGGGGGCGTGTATAAGGCCTGGATTTTAGAACCAGGAGATGGAAAAAGATGCTTTGTTGGTCGTATCACTTCAATTTTGGGGCACGGCACGTGCAATCAAATGTGCCACCAGATAGGAGTGGCGTGTTTGTAAGTACTATACTCTTATCAGTTTAATATTTGTTACGTTACCTATCAGGGGGCGTGTATAAGGCCTGGATTTTTAGAACCAGGAGATGGAAAAAGATGCTTTGTTGGTCGTATCACTTCAATTTTGAGGCACGGCACGTGCAATCAAAGGTGCCACCAGATAGGAGTGACGTGTTTGTAAGTACTACTCTTATCAGTTTAATACTTGTTACGTTACCTATCAGGGGGCGTGTATAAGGCCTGGATTTTTAGAACCAGGAGATGGAAAAAGATGCTTTGTTGGTCGTATCACTTCAATTTTGGGGCACGGCACGTGCAGTCAAATGTGCCACCAGATAGGCGTGGCGTGTTTGTAAGTACTACTCTTATCAGTTTAATACTTGTTACGTTACCTATCAGGGGGCGTGTATAAGGCCTGGATTTTTAGAACCAGGAGATGGAAAAAGATGCTTTGTTGGTCGTATCACTTCAATTTTGGGGCACGGCACGTGCAGTCAAATGTGCCACCAGATAGGAGTGGCGTGTTTGTAAGTACTACTCTTATCAGTTTAATACTTGTTACGTTACCTATCAGGGGGCGTGTATAAGGCCTGGATTTTTAGAACCAGGAGATGGAAAAAGATGCTTTGTTGGTCGTATCACTTCAATTTTGGGGCACGGCACGTGCAATCAAAGGTGCCACCAGATAGGAGTGACGTGTTTGTAAGTACTACTCTTATCAGTTTAATATTTGTTACGTTACCTATCAGGGGGCGTGTATAAGGCCTGGATTTTTAGAACCAGGAGATGGAAAAAGATGCTTTGTTGGTCGTATCACTTCAATTTTGGGGCACTTTGTGACATTAGCTTCTTACGCTCAAACATGTCCTTTACAGGCACCTGACTATGGGCAGATGAGCAGGAACTGCTCAAGGCGAGAGACGGAGTGGCGGATGGTTGAGAGGGGGCAAGGAGGACAGCAGTGGTTGATGTGGCTTATGATGCTGCACCAGGAGGAGGATGGCGGCTTTGAGTTTGTGAGCTGCTTGTACTCATGTGTTGGTCTGGAGTCACCCAAACATTAGGTCTCAACCTGTAGAGGATAAGGGAACCAGGCTACTCTAGACCTCATTCATCATTACAGGTTTTGACAGATCGGTACTATGCGTGCAAGCTACTGTGACAACAGATATGAGTGGCACTGTGCACTTGCAGAAGTTGGTAGAGTAGACGCTGTAGGTCTGACACACGCTTGCAGACAACTAACTGCTATGCAATCTATTACAGTAGAATTTTTTTGTTTGTTTTAAATGTACACTACTGTTACACCAGATATGAGTGGTGTGTTAAGTAGTACTACTCCTATCAGTTTAATCCCTGTTATGTGCCTTTTTTTTGGGTTTGGTTGTGGAAGCCACAGTGCAGCACCAAAGGCCAGAAAAATTAGGCATGTACACATGCCTGAAAAATTAGGTATTGTTGATCTTGCCGCGAGCAGAGAAGAAGGTAGGCCTGATTCAACGCCCCATCCCTGCATATCCACACTCAGAGATTGAGGGGGCGACCCTTACAAGGCCACGGCCAGAGATATAAAGGGGGGCCATCCCAAATAAGCACACAAGCGGGGACAAAGGTAGTGAAGGGGACATAGAGGCCCATGGACTGACGGTCACCATCTTGGCATGAAAAGGGCCCAGCAATTAAGCCAAACTGACCCTGCACAGGCAGCTACTTGAGTCAAACGCTGTACAATTACACCTTAATAAAGCTGAAACATGCAGCAGCAGGGATTCTAAACGGCCACACAGGGACAAGGAGGCTAACAGCCCCCACAGTCTCTGCACCACTCTTTTTAACAGATAACCCAAGGGGCTAACCAGTGACCTTGCCCACAAAAAAAAAGCAGAATTTTATTGGAGGAATTATTAGTGTCTTTACCCCCCAAGAGAGGACATAATATACTGTATCTTTAGACTACCTGATGGCCAAACCTCCTTTAGCCCCAATGCTATCCAAGAAACATTTCAAAACTTCGATCAGACCTTATATTCATCCCAATCCCGCTGCAGCGGATCTGACATAGAGTCCTTTCTACTACAGCAAGAAGTCCACAAAATACCTGTACCTCAATTGGACAGCTTGAACCTAGACATTTTCCCAAGAGGAAGTTAAATCTACAATCCAAGATCTTAAATTTGGCAAGTCCCCAGGGCCAGACGGTTTTACTCATCTGTACTATAAGAATTTTGAGCCCCTGCTTACCCCCGCACCTAACATCTTTGTTTAACGCTATACTAAATGGAGAACCTATGCCCCCTTAATTGAATCAGGCCAACCTCATAGTCTTTCCAAAAGAGGGTAGGGACCCGAATCTCAAACTATATTACAAGGCAGCGCAGCTGGCTTTCATTCCTATGGCGCATTCTCCAAAACACATCAGCCGCTCTGGGTATTTATGGAAAATGTAAGCATGTCACCTTATACATGGGATACAGTAATATGGATTCCAGGCATGTATACTTTTTTGAGAAACCTCGAAAAACCCATTGATTAAGCACTCATAAATGGAGATGAACTGGACACAAAAACTGGACACTCGGGTATCAGATCTTACCCCTATCGTACCCAATCCCCACTTTAAGATACATCTTCCGGAAAGCTCTCTCAGTTGGTGGAAGTCTCAGAACCTACTAAGGGTTGGTCCATGGTGGCATGACAACAAAATAATGACCTTTGAGTGGGTGAGAGATAGATACAATTTACCCCTGGCTGAACACTATAATTTTTGCAGGATACATCATTTTATATATACGATAAGTGGTAGGGGAACCCCCCAAAGAAACACCTGGCTACTCAAAAAATGTAGGGATTCCCCCTTTCAGCCTGGTATTATTAGCCTCGTGTATGAACTATTTAATGAAAACTCATGGGCAAACAAACCAGACTATACCAAAGCCTGGGAGAGGGATTTGGGCACCGAGTTGGCAGATAGCACATGGGATAAAAGTTGGCAAGGCTTAAGTAGGGGATCTTTAAATTATAGTCTGCTTGAGACTTCAATAAAGGTCCTACACAGGACATATATTACTCCTTTTAAGCTAATAAATGGGATCCAAAATGGAGCAGCTCATGCTTTAGGAACAGTGGTAATGAGGCTACATTTATTTATGTCTGGTGGGAGTGTTCGGCAGTCATAAGACTATGGGAAGAAACATGCTTACTAGCTTCTAAAATGGTTAAGATTGACCTAATAAAATATTTTTTGAAAGAAAAAATACACATAGCTAGTAATTGGAAAACCCCAAATTAAAACTTTCAGGAATTAATAAAAAAAAAATCAACTATTTACTGCTCAACGAGAGATTTAACCATGTAGTCTTGGATAGAATCACCCAGTTCCAGACAATTTGGGATCCCTGGATAACATCCCCATTTAGTGCCCCCCTAACATAATAAAACATTTGTTAATGGTTGAAGCGACTCGGGGGAAGGACCGGAGTGGGGGAGCCCTGGAGGAGACCCTTCAGAAGCAACCGGCGGCAAAATCATCCGAGGAAAGGAGAGGTCGCCTACTGAAGCCTGCCCTAGGGTAACCCAAGGGCGATTGAGCAGGTTAGATATTGTAAATAATAAGCTACTGCTGGAGTGATGATAGATAATAGGACTTTACTATTGTCTGTTTTACCATGTCTTAGGTTTCTCTTAAAAATTGCAATCACAGTAAAAAAAAAGAAAATGTATTAACCAAAAAAGTAAAAAAAAGAAGGCCTAGCCACCTAATTTTAACAAAATGTCTTCATTGTAAATATGTATTTTTGCACAACTGTTGTGTTATGCAAGACTGTTCAATATGCTTTCTTTTCCATTACATGCCGTACGCCTTCTGGCATAAAAAATTGAAATTCAGAAATAAGATATTGTTGCAGCCGCTGCTGTTGCAGCGGCCAGAAAAATTGACCTTTGATCCCGAGGCAGAAAGTGCCATAAAACATTGCCTCTTCTTGAACCCTAGTTGGTGGCGGATAATTCACGCAAGTCATCCGGCATTCACAGATAACATACAGCAGCGTGTGGACCATTTATAGCCGAAGGCAGCTCATCTCATCAGGCCTTTTTCAGTCGAATGTATCGCCCAGTGTCAGTGACAAAACTCGGTGACAAAACCTCCTGCTGCACTGAAGGTCCTTTCTGACAGGACACTTGAAGCGGGGCAGGCCAGAAGTTCAATTGCAAATTGGGATAGCTCCGGCCACAGGTCTAGCCTGCATACCCAGTAGTCAAGGGGTTCATCGCTCCTCAGAGTGTCGATATCTGCAGTTAAGGTGAGGTAGTCTGCTACCTGTCGGTCAAGTCGTTCTCTGAGGGTGGATCCCGAAGGGCTGATGCGATGAGTAGGACTGAAAAAGGTCCGCATGTCCTCCATCAACAACACGTCTTTTAAACGTCCTGTCCTTGCCGGCGTGGTCGTGGGAGGTGGATTACTTTCACCTCTTCCCCTGTTATATTTCCCTTGTGCTGTGACATCACCCTTATATGCTGTGTAAAGCATACTTGTTAATTTGTTTTGGACCTGCTGCATCCTTTCTGACTTGCGGTAATTTGGTAACAAATCAGGCACTTTCTGCTTATACCGGGGGTCTAGTAGCGTGCACACCCAGTACAGGTCGTTCCCCTTCAGCATTTTTATACGAGGGTCCTGCGACAGGCACGACAGCATGAAAGACCCCATTTGCACAAGGTTGGATGCCGAGCTAGTCATGTCCCGTTCCTCGTCCTCAGTGATCTTGCTGAAGATATGTTCTTCCCCCCAGCCACGTACAACACCACGGGTACCAGATAGGTGACAACGAGCACCCTGGGATGCCTGTTGTGATTGGTCTTTCTCCTCCTCCTCAAAGCCACATTCCTCCTCTGACTCCTCTTCCTCACAATCCTCTTCCAGCGTTGCCGCAGGTCCAGCAAGCGATGCTGATAAGGCTGTTTCTGGTGGTGATGGTGACCACAACTCTTCCTCTTCCTCGTCACGCTCATCTACGGCCTGATCCAGCACTCTTCGCAGGGCA
>CM050165.1:149607187-149649687 GCA_027410445.1 Discoglossus pictus
ATACCAGAATTGTTGTTCATAGACTGATTATATGGAGAATTTGATGACATTAATCCACTCTGATTCATTCCAGAAAAGCCACTTTGCCTATTAATACAAAAAACAAAAAGAAAAAAGACACGCAAGTGTGTGGGTTAGTCACTGACCTCACAATTTGTGTTATGTTATAGATCCAAGTTACTATGCAAAAACTTTCAAGAACAATATAAGGCTGAATTACAGGTAATTACAATGCTCACTTTATACATTTTTTTTTAAATATATATATTATCCCTAAGAGGTGCTGAAATGTGTGGGTAGGAAGCAACAAATTAAAGTCAAAACACTGTCCCTGGAGTCAAATTGAAGGCGTTAATCACTGTTGCTATAAAAGGTTCAGCATCTGTCACATAACGTTTAACAAATGGTGGTACAATGAGAAATGTTTAGAGTACCTGTCAAAACAAAGCATGGAGAACAGTAAAAATGTGTTGTGAAAATTGCAGCTCAACTAATTTAGTCCAAATAAAATTATTCAAAACCTTATAGATGCCAATTAATATAATTTGCGTTGGTGTCACAATAGAGGTTTTGTTTCTGGCTGCTCCTTCAAAATATAGCTATTTTGTCAAGTAGCATAAAATTGAAGGCTTGGTCAGGGAGCTACTTATACTTTGAAAGTAGGTGAGGTAAAAATGTGAACGAAAATACAAAACATCACCCAACGGTATTACGCCTTCTTATGCAGTATCATCTTGTTTTCATAAGAAAATTGTGGAACTCAGAGATGAAACTTGAATTGTGGGTAACATACTCATTATGGTCTATAAGCTATGACTTTTCAATAAAGTTGGGGGAAGTAAGAAAATCACCACTTGGATTCACATGCAACTCTGTTTCAAAATGGTGGTTATGTGCATCTCCTATTTGAATTCAGAGTAAATGTGTTCCATACAAAAGAAAAAATTTGCAGGAAAACAAAACACTGCTTGTTTTAAGAAAGAAAGCCCTAAATTCTGTTTAAGTGGCATGCCAGCGTCCAAATAGGATGTAATTTAAAACTACAGGTAATAACGAGTACTTAAGCAATTGAATGTTATTTTTTTTAATGCATTTTTGCACAGTGAACCAACATTGAAGACTGCTGTATTAAGCAGCCAGTCGCCGGCGCAAAATATGAGATCGGGCAGGCTCAATGTACAGGCAATCAAATTTAAGACAATAGAACCAACAGACCTATCCGTAATTAATGGCTCTGATCTTTCATTAACAAAGTGTTTTAAAATCAGTTTGTGGGTAAATCAGAAAACCTGAGTAACGGCTTAAAATGCCAAATTTCAATGTTCGCTTACTGTACTAAAATATATATATTTTATAACATGCAGTTGGTAAAATATTTATTATTACCTACAGTTTTAGGTTATACCATATTTGGAAACTCTACTTTCTCACTTTAAGAAACATCACTAATTGACCAAATTTAGTAAGTAAAGTAGCACTTCTAGGGAAGCTGAATAATGTACTCAAGGCCCAAATGTAAGTGGTACAAATACATTTACAGAGGAGAATGTCATAAAGATTCAGTGATAATATACAAACCCACTTCAGTAATCAAACACAAAATGACCCCAATTAAGAAGTAAAGTGGTTCTGTTGGCGTGTGAAATATCTCATGGCACTTCATGTTATATATACATAAATTAACATATTCATTTGTAAATACAGTATATTAATAAATATTGATGAATCCGTACTTACACTAAATAAATACGTTCAACTCAAATTAAACATCTATGTTACCATCACACACAAAGAAGATATTGCATATGTACTGACATCACTATATATGTGCATGCCCTACATACAAAAATAAAAGTAAAGAATCACTTGGTCTTGCTCTGGAAAAAAAAAACATGACAATTTGCCTGCAGAATGTAGATTATGTATTAATATTCCTTTTACTATTCTTCAGTATTCTTGAAAATTAAAAGCTACGTCTCCTTTCTTGATGTTACTGGTTATTTAATTATCTCCTAATTTCAAGCTGCATGTGTTCCTGGAATTTATGCCAGGAACTGAAATGTTTTTCCTGAGATGACTCTTAAACACTGTTTGGCCTCATTTTTTCTCCTGTTTTCAAAGATCAGTAAAGTAAGATGTCTAAATAGGGATCTGTAGCTTTTCTTTTCAAGTCAGTACAATCCTTTGCTTCATGCGAGATGCTCTCTGTGCTTGATGCAGTTTAGAAGCGAAGGGCGTTCTTTGATATAGAGAAGTCAGCCTGCATACAATGTCATCTCTCTGATGAAGCTTGTAACAAGGCGTCAGAAAAATTAACATTGCACAGCGGTTTTCTCTTCAGAAAATATAAGGGGAGGGGATATGAGACATTTTTTTAGGGTTTTCTTGTAGTTTATGTATAAACATACCATACAAGTAATGAGAAGTTTTGGAATGAAATGTATAGAACTTCATAAATTGTTTCCTGCTTTCAACAATATGCTCCACTGCAGACAGACTTTTTTGTGCAGGTTAATATCTAGGAGTTACAAGAGCGGGACAGAATAGATAGTCTTCAGATGTTGTTTTTCATTAGGCATACACCTGCATAAAATGGCAAGCAATAGGTTTGGAAACGACCTTTCCCACTTGGAACAGCATTGTAGCTGACTGACAGTAATATCTCTGCTAGATAGTATTTTCCACTTCCATAGATTTCATGATCTTTAGGCATGGTCCTTTCTCTACTGACTGCTTTAAAAAAGCATTTTTGAATTATTAATAATAAGAAGCAGATGTGTCCATACAGAAATGGAAGAAAATATCATAAAAGAGGAATGTATTAATTTAAAATTATACACAATGCTTAAGTCTATATTGTAATTGTCATAAAAACTGCCTTTTTAACTGTTCTAGAGATATGTTCGTTTACAAGTCAATTGTTTTTATAACAATAACTATAATGGGGATATTTTCTAAATCAAAGATTAATTCTTTTTACACTCAAATATTTCCTGGATTCTTGTCAAACGGTAAATTGCAGTTTTATTGACTGTATAGTATAATCATTCTTAGCGTGTGCTGCTTGCTCACAAACACCCTAATGTCTAACAACTTAATTATTTCCTTACAAGCTTTACTTGGCTGAGATGTGCATCCCTTCATTTACTATACACACTTTTCTTTGGGGAAGAATCACCATCACAAGCCTTTGAGAGAGGATTGTAATGTTAACACATTTTTAATAAAAAAGAAAAACAACAAATTGGTGTAACGAAGATACCCAACAATGGCGAACATGAGAAAAATAAAATTAATTTATAATCAGACATAAATATATATTTATAGAATGTGATTTGGGAATTTCACTTACTACATCCACTTTTCCTTCCTATAAAGAGTAAAAAGTTCTAATATTTTTTTTCTTTCCTTATACATCATTCCATGGTAGTCAGTTCGTAGTATAGAAAATGATACAGAGAGCTGAAAAAACTGTTGAGATGAATATAGTGGTAATACAATCAAGCCTACGGTTAATGACAGCAACATTTTTTCCTTTATTTTTTAAAAAAAAATCTTACTATTTTAACTATCCAAGTATCTTGTAGATAATTAATTTGTATCTGGCAGGGCACTGGTATCAGCGTCAAGCATTTGTTTTTCGCCTGTCATCTCTCACACCGGATGGGCTAGTAATGAAAGTAATTTGAAACTAGGATTTGAGAACACGCTTTCCTATAGAGGTTTATTTTACAGGCACAGGCATGCATTAATATTTTCTCATGTTCACTTGTTGATCTAAATTCTCTTCATTGGCAAGAGATGGCTCAGTATGATAGTGAAGGGGTTAAGTGTCTCAGTGCTGAACAAAAAAGTCATGAATTTTGGTCACATAACAGGAATTATGCATTTGTAAGCATAAACAAATGAATCCTGGAAGAATTTCTCTAGCTCAAAATATTTTTACTACCCAGTGTTGTGTAATATTTCAGTTCCAGTCACAAAAATGTAGCAGCTATGTTCTCAGCAAAAGGGTGACAATTATTGATATACTTGTGATGCTTATAACCGGTCTAGTCCAGTACCTTTGTATATACTACTACTATTGAAGAGGACAAATAAGTATATAAATTGATCAAAACAATAAATCTTTGTTTCTCATCAATCACAATTTTTTTGATGCCAATAACAAATACATAACTATAAACACATTTTCTGAGTAACTGAAAATAACTGTAAACAGTTTTAAAAATAATGTTGTTCAGTAATAAAATTACATTTTATTAGCTAACTGAACTATTAAAATAGTTTTCCCGTTACTTTTTATGTTGTATTGCTGTAAAGTTGCTCAGGAATATAGTTAATTTGTGAGACAAAAAAGATGGCTTCTAAAAGTCATACATTTTAGGTTTCGGTTTAAATTAAAAAAGGAGGGTGGATAAAATGATCAACTCTATTAAAAGGGCTGATCACATATATAGTTGTGAGCATATGAGCTCACGCTCCTTGCCAGCAACTGCGACCCTCGCAAAATTTACGTCGTTGCGCAAGGAAAATACGAGACAAGTTACGAACCATTACGACCTCGCAAAAATCGTCCGAAACACGCGCACATGAAAACATGAAAAATACAACAAATACACACAACAAATACATAAAAATCTTACTTACAGGAAGAGGGAGCATCCAGGACCTTAAAAACTAAAGTTACACCTCAATTTAACTCAAATTAAAAGAGTTTAGACACAAAAAAATTCTCGAAGCGAGAGAAAAAATGGCCGCCGGAAAAAACAAAAACAAGACTACAGCAGTCTAAAGACGCAAAACACCACCAAACACCTACGTATTTCCCGGAAAACACATACGAGATTAAAAAACAAGGACGCAACCCGCTCAACCCCAAAAACATTACAAACACAATAAATACAAACAACAAACACATAAAAAGGTTACTCACAGCAAGGGGGGGCACCCAGGACCTCTGCAAGTGAAGTTACACCTTCATTTAAGCACAAATTTCGCAGATTAGAGACCCGAAAATCACCTAAGCAAGAGAAAAAATGGCCGCCGAACAAAACGAAAACGAGGCTAAAGGTCCCTAACCACGCAAAACACCACCATAAACACGCAAAACACCACCAAACAGCTACGGATATTCCGAAAAAGTCGCACGACATAGAAAACGAAGGACGCTAAATCAGCCACATTATATACACCAAACACCATTAGCTCACTTACAATTTTATTGCCGTCATTTTTTGACGGGCAATTCGCTAGTAATATATATTTTTTGTTATGTATTTAGTTGCTGGCACAACATTCCTAGCATGTTCTATCGTTCTCATGCAAGTGTGAGGAAATGCCTAATGTTTGCAATCCAAGACTCACTCGGGATCTAGTCGGTGGAACCATTTTATTTCGCTTTCAACAAATACACCACAGCGAACGCAAGATCATTCTTTTTTCCTTCTAAATATCTCTTGGCTATAGGGACATGGGATGTATAAGGGGTTAATGTTCTGTTCTGAGCAGCAGAGAAGGAAAATTCCTAACAGGCATTAAATTGGAAAAAGGAAAAAAAAAGTTGAGAGGTCAAACTGTGGAAGGACATGAAAATCATAACATGCAACCATAAATGCTACAGTGTCATGGCAACCAGAGAACCATTTACAATGGCTATATTACTGTCCCATCTTATTGTTTTCCTCTTAGAGGCTTTTAGAAAAGCTTCTGAGGGAGTTAACAGCATTGACCTGAAGTTATGCTTTTTATTTATCCCCTTATATAGAACCTAGTTATCAAGAACAGCAACAAAAAAAACTAATAAAAAGGATCAAGGGGTTTGAAATGGCTCTCCAAGACCTTCTTGTTGGCTTCAGGGATGCACATTAAATAAATGCAGAAAACCTTTAAAAAAATAAGTAAATAGAATAAAATCTCATAAGCAAAATTGTCAAATTTTGATCAAAGTCCAAAATCTGTGAAAATACATTTGGATTGAAGTGTTTATTTTATGAGTCATTCTGGCAAACTTTCCAAACATGAGTAATGTCTTCATTTTTTTATGATTTTCTTTCTGTCAATCCTTGACAACCAGTTCAATCAATTCATCTCAACGTATGTTACTCAAAGTGTGGTATCAATGAAATGAGATATAGATTTGGGGCTAAACACAGATTTAAGGAGATAAAAAGCTTTATTGTGGTTTCGAAAAAGAAAATATAGGAATAAAATGGATAGGGCAAAGCAATTTTGGGGTTAGGAACTTGCAAAATTGTTTTGATTCCCACCAAAGATCCTTATGAAGTAAAGAAAAATATATCTGAAGTTCATGGCCAACAAAACCCATCAAGAAGGCAAATATGACTCTAGAAAAAATAAAAATATAAACTCTTGTGCTGCAAAAAGAAATGAAAAGCCTGACCTGGCACAACACAGTCGTAAGAGTTTTAGATGGCTACAAAATGTGTCCTTGCGTAACCACAAGATTGTCCTGCTCTGCAGAATATAAAAGGTAAATGGAACAGGAATAGCACTGAGGCACCAGGCTTTAGCACATCCATTAAATTAGATTTCTAGCTGTAATAAAAACATGCTTAAAACCTTACAGATGGCTGTCTTCCCGGGTTCACGTCCAAGTGACATTTTGCTGACCGGAGAAGGTCACAAATAAAAAGAACAACTGCATTCTTGTTCAGTGAAGCAAAAGATATGTGCTCTGTTCTAGTTTAATAACAGTGCAGGTGTTTGTAATATTATATAAAAAATGATCTAGGCTTCTGTATGTAAAACATGTAATTAACAAATGGAATTAAATGATGGCAGAGATTGTATTTCTTGTTTTTTTCAATGATTTTTCATGCATTTATAAATTTAATACAGAGGCAGACTTTGGTCTAGGCCAAAAATGTCACCACAAGGGTCTGTTATTGTACCAAATTGCATTATATGCATACCAGAAGAATCCACTTTAGGAGCTAACATACTGTCATCACAAGGACAAATCTCCACTGTGATCATGTACAATAAAATGGCAGTACACAGCCATGAAACATCTGACTTACACTTCTGACTTTACACTTTGGTTTTGAAAAATTACAATGTATTATAGACCAAGAGCAACAGAACAAGTAAAAAAAAAAAAAATTGTTGCCAAAATCTACAGATACACACTAATAGCTACCATCTCACTTAAGCTTTTGGGATGTACTTGACAAAAACTCATCAATTAAAATACACTACCCACTAAAAAAAAAAAAAACATAGTACACACTGCAACATAGATTACATTCTTGGGGATTGTCAAGCAATGCATTAAAGAAACAGTTGTAGGGCCTATAGATTATAAAGTCCCGTCAAGATGACACTCTACAAGACTGCATACTTGTGTTTTCCTCAAGCCACCGTAATTCATTGAAAGACATTTTGTAAAGTGCAACAGAAAATGCTGACAATTTAAAAAGCAATAATTATGTCATAAATGATTACATTAATTCATGTTGTGGAACTTATTTTAGAGTAGAATATATAGCCATTTTCAGGGTTCCCTGGTGGCCCAGTGGTTAGAATTCGGTGCTTTCACTGCTGCAACCAGGGTTCGATTCCAGGCAGGGAACAAAGAGTTCACACCACCCTGAAGCCATTCAGGGTTTGGCCTGGTCAGTACTTGGATGGGAGACCATCTAGGAATACCAGGAGCTGTATGCTGTGGCCCACTGGAGAAGGAACTGGCAACTCACTCCAGTATCACTGCCATGAATAAGTGGAACTGCATGACAAAGGACATAAAGATGTCCTGGTGTGCTATGGTCCATGAGGGCACGGAGAGTCGGAAACAACAGAACGCAAAAAAAATATATATATATATGGTCATTTGAAAAACAAGGCTATATAATGTTAATATTGTTGTTACAAAGTAAAACATGTGCGCATACAAACTTCCTGCAAATTCACATCCTTTTTTCAACTCAAAAACATAGATGTTTGGAAACTAAAATGGTAGATTCCACCGACGCATAATATAGCATAAAAAAGGTAATACAATTGAGGCTGTTTTTCTAATGCTAAAAAGCATGCTGCTTAATTTCAAGTGTGGGTCTTCAAAAGAAGCTATTTTAATTATTTGCCACAGTGATCCCATAATGGATGTTCCATGGAGATGTCCTCTCTGGATTAATGTTTGCATTAAAGAGCTCTGTCACTCCAAACTCAAGCTGTAAGTTTAAGTTCTTCTTAAAATGCATATAGTAGCAATTATTTCTAAACCTTTGATTATTTAGATATTCAGGGGTCATATTTAGATTTGTTGCTTTGGTATAATGGATTGCTTTAATAATTATATTTGAGCACTGTGAGCTTATTTGTTTCTCCGACGAAACAAATGATGCTAGTCTACACGATAACCAAAGCAATCTGTGTATCAAATTAGCATATCAGAGCTGCACATTAGCATACCCGAGCACCCAAGACACTGCTGTGTATCCAAGGAATGGTTTAGAAACTTCACTGCCTTGATCATTTTAATGGTGCCTTCAATGCTGACCCACCCTTTTTTAATTCTGAAACTCCAGGAATGGCTGTTAACTTTTGCAAACTGTCATAAATGAGTCTTTTTGTACCTTTTTCCCCAGAAAATTAAGATGTCTGTTCCAACATTAAAGACAAGGTATGGAACACTTAATGTTAATAGATTCTGTTTTTTGCAACTTTTGATCCACACTTCGTAATTCTGTAAAATTATTAAAAAATTATTAAAATAATATAGTACAATATGGATACATTAACCATTAGATTTCCAAAACAACTTTTTAAAATTAAATTCAAGGAAAATGTAAAACATCCACGTGGTATAGAAAAAAAAGCCACTCAGTGGTAGTGTCCTTAGAACATGTTTTGCTACTCTAATCCATTACATACGCATATTTTATAGATCACACATTATAATTGTCAAAGTGTGAATTGTCATCACGCTTGCGCGCCTCGTGAAGCGAGGCGAGCCGTTGAGGCATTGAAGCTTTCTGAGCTCGCAGGACCAAAGGCACTCATTGCCCTGCTCGCCTCGCTGCATTAAAGCAAAAATGTAAATAATTATGAAACTGGATGAAAACGAGACTGAGCAAAACCAGGCACGCTGGACTTCGAAAATACATGACTGCGAAAACACTAACACTTACACCAACAAAATGCGACCTTGAATCGCAGAAATCGAAAACCACGAAAAACAAGCAAAATAACAATAAAAAAACCATAAAAACACACTCACACACAGCACAAGGGGAGAGCCAGGAAGCATGGGAGTAAAGCCTCAAAATCACTTGCAACCTATTTGACGTGTTTCGTCACTTGAAAATTGGCAAGAAGAAAAATGGCGGATGAAAAACGTAAATAATCCTGAAACTGCATGAAAATGAGGCTGAACAAAGCCAGGCACACAGGACTTAGAAAATACACAACAGCAAAGACACTAACACTTACACCAACACCAGGCACACAGGACTTTGAAAATAAAACAAACGTCAGTCAGCACGAGCCACGCAAACAGTCGGCAGACAGACAGAAGAAAAACACACAGGTAAGGGACAGGGGGAGATGCTGGAAAAAGACACATGCCATTCCCAAGTACTAAACTTAATGAACCCTGCAATGAGCGGGCAGGAGGAAAGGTTTGCAATGAGCGCCGAAGGTGCTCAGAGAAGCAAAAGCCTTACATTGTGTGGCAAATAGCACATTATATATATACATACATATATATATATATATATATATATATATATATACACACATGCATAGTAAAAAGCATATGAATTGTAAATTTAAAATTTTGAGCAAGCATTTTGGATATATGAAATATCTTTTGAGCATCAAACCAAAAAAAATTAGATAAAAAACTTTGTTTAATAGGCTAAAATTATATTCTACTTTTTTTTAATACACTTGGAAATTTAGAAGTTTACAAAGTTTTCAACTACCAGAAAAAAAAAACAGTACAATTTATAGCTGTTTTTTCATGCTCTTTAAGAAGAACACTATCAAATTAAAGATAATTGTACATAAAGTCCATCATATAGGAAAGATTTTGGAGAGATTAAATAAATTATAAAATTATATTAATCTAAAACAAAGGCATGTGACCATACATCTCCCATTTTCATACTTCTCTACATTTTATCTATCTCTAAACTGTAGGCAATCTATTACCATATTATTACATGTAGTTGACCAAAAGGGGTGAGATTTGTGGAGTATATATATTTTAAAGTGGATTGCAATCGTGTATGTTACTGATGAGATGTAATCATCTTCCCATTCCATATTGATGTAGAAAATGTTGATGTATATAAATTAACTTATATTAAGAAAAGGCTAAGTAGGTTTGGGGTAACTTGGCAACCAGACAGCAAAGCAAACATTCATATCTGAAACAGGATAATGTATGTTTTAATGTAAATTATGATTGCAAAAGGCATTATATAAAACGGTTTGTATCCAAGGACAAAAATGTGAATGCCGTAGGTTTCTCACAACAACTCTTTGACTGCAAAGCAGGAAGGCTGCTCTGAAGCCTTTGAGTTTCCTCATAAAATAAATGATAAATGAGACTGCCTTAAAAACGGACTAAACTGCCTTTGGCAAAAAGGGAAAAAAAAAAAAGTCTAATAAAATGGTTATGTAAACTCTTTGGGATTTAAAGGGATATGTATATTTTTGCAACTTCTCATACATATATAATGAGCGATTTAAAGAGAAGATAACAGAATGGAAGAGTCAAGAAATCTCTCATGAAAATGGAGGATCTCAAACTAACTTTTAATGCCAAAGTGGGAGTGATAAAAGACAAACATGGTAGGGACTTAACAGAAGCAGATCAGATAAAGAAGAGGTGGAATGAATACATATAACATGTATACAGGAATGATCTTAATAGCACTGATAACCACAATACTTTGTCCAATGACCTGGAGCCAGACATCATGGAAAAAAGTGAGATGGGCCCTGGAAGGCTGTAGGAGCTGACAGAATCTCAGCTGAACTGTTCAAAATCCTAAAATATAGCTGGATTGAGAGGTCATTGAAAAATTCCAAGTAGAAAATAAACATACACTGTATAGCACCTACAGATTTGTTATTCAAATATTACTTAATAAAATCAATCTAAAGACAACATTCCTTGTCTTACCCACTGAATTTATACACAATGTACTTTCCAGTTCTACAAATGTTGAGCTGACTAGAGTACAAGGTGGAGCAAGAGAGAGGATAAAGTGGGTAATGGTAATGCTGCTAGAATAATGCGATTGGATACAAATTGTTTTATGGTCCTAGGAAAATCAGGCGAAAAGGCAAGAAGTGTGCAAGTTCAGTGACTGCCTCATGTGAAGTGTGAGTTTATGCCGAGTGGGCAAGGCACGAGCGAGAGTGAGCGGGCGAGAGAGAACAATACTGGAAACTGTATGAAATGGGAAAATGAGAAAACTAACAAGGAAATGTAGGGATGGACAAGACAAGGATATGTTTTGAATTATAAATAATGGCTTGGATTTTGACAGCACACATAAATGGAAACCAAGTGAAGTAGGTAGGGTGAGGAGAGTAGAGGTACAAACAAGACTGGTTGGCCATTAGTCCTATTAACCTCATCACTCTTTTTGCCTTCCAACTAACTCATCTAGGTTAAACACTTTAATCAACAGAGCTGTGTGCTCATGACTGATTTTTATTTATTGTACCTGTAGCAGTATGGAATGTGTTGGGGTTTCATAAATGGTAAATACAATCAGAGTATCTGATTACTGTGATAGCACCTTACAAAAAGCCAATTAATAATTAAGGTTCTCTTCATTAATGCTCTCCTATGCTAAAAACAAGAATGAAAATACATAGATAACCACAAAAGGATAAAATGACATATGAAACATTAAAAAATAATATAATTTAAACAATATAAAATAAAATTCTTGGTGCAAACAGGAAAAAATACAACATACAATCTTGGAATGACTTGAATGCAACTAGAATTAGTTATCATCCAGGTTTGGTTTAGGCAATAATTTTCTGCCCCACTGGAAGTAATTTTACTCTGCTGCATGCCATTTAAATTCATTCCACTTGACTGCCTAACACAGTTTGGCAAGCCTCAGCCAAACTAGTTTTCTTGGCTTTATATAAGATTATTACAGTAATAGAAGGCGAACATCTCCATACAATTTGCAGCAATGAAATAGTTTTCCCAGTTTAATCAACATGAAACTAACAGAATGTCTTCATTATTCAGAAAAAATATATATATTTTTAATTCAAGTGCAGCCTCAATAGGAGTTGAGGTGCTTTGGACATACATTAATACCTTAGCCCTCACTAGTAAAAGAGGTGATATTTGTAAATAACGACGATCTTTTATATATGTGTAGACTAACTATAGTTTTCTTTCGATTGAGAGTGCCAAATCCATTGCAACTGCTATTGCATTTATTTCAACAAGGGAATTATCAGTAAGCACTTTTTGGAAAAAATGTATCATTATGGTAGAAGAAATAACAGTTTGTTTCAAACTGATAAACAATGAGAATTCTTACAAAAGTGTTTTTGGTAAAACCCAGTACCATTTGGTAAATGTGATCTGAGCACCTGGCAACACCAAAGAAAGCCGTTTTTACCAGTCCAGCAAGCTGATCTACATATTACTTGTTTTATGTAATGCTTTCAAGTTAAATGTTCCACTTACAATATTTCAAACCCCAACGAGAAAATATATCCAAATCTTAATCTAAGAAACAGAATACAGTTGTTAAATTGGTGAATTCTGATAGAGCGTTCTATTAGTCTATACATGTAATTTTATTTCAAGTAAGTGAGAAGGATGCTTAATGTGGTCTAATTTGAGTTAATATTTAAACAAAATTAGGTTTGCTTTGCTGCATTGCAGTGAATGAAGTCTACATAGTATTTCATGCTTTGTGTGGATTACTTTTTACAATGTAAACAAACCAAAAAAAAGGATTATCAATTACACTGACGAATAAGTTTCAGAAAACCAGAGTTAAAGTTTAAAAAAAAACTCTCTGCAAGATAAGTGAGGGGTGTCACAACTTAATTTGTCACATTCCTAAGCTGCATTGGCCATTTGGTTCTCGTCAGCATGTGAAGAAATGTTATAGTTATATTAAAAGGATGACTGTGGTCCCATTTTTTTCTGTATGTTTTTTTGAATAGATAAACTTGATCATGAGCAAAATGTGTTTAGAAAGCAACAACAACATATACAATCACACAATTGAAATTGTTCACATAAATGAGATTATTCTTTAGTGCATTTTATTTACTTGGGCCCTCATTCAATTGCAATTTTGACAATTGAATAGGGGTCTAAATAAGCACATCACATATATTTTTTAAAGAAGTTTTTAGTTATTAAGCATCTTACCAAAAGCAAGGTTTTCACTAACTAAAAACTTCTTTAAAAAATATATATTACTAGCGAATTGCCCGTCAAAAAATGACGGCAATGAAATTGTAAGGTAGATAATGCTGTTTAGTGTGTAATAATGAAATATATAATACATTAATAAATGAATATACTTTACCTATTTTAAAGCATTGTGTGGAAGAGCTGTGAATGTGTTTTGATGTTGCTGCAGCATTAGTGGTGTGGATCTGCTGTGTAAGCGTGCTGAATGTGTGCAGTGTAACACTGTGCGTGCGCGAGCCCAAACCGTTGTCATGTACTTCCGCATTGGCGTAAAATGGCGAGTAATGTGTGGTATACGTTTGTATCGGAATATCCGTAGGTGTTTTGTGGTGTTTTGCGAGTTTCTTGTGGTGTTTTGCGAGTTTAAAGTGCTGTAGCCTTGTTTTCGTTTTGTTCGGCGGCCATTTTTTCTCTCGCTTCGATTTTTTTTTAGTCTCTAAACTGTTTTATTTCGAGTTAAATCGAGGTGTAAGTTGTTTTTTTGAGGTGCTGGGTGCTCCCTCTTGGTGTAGGTAAGTTTTTTATGTATGTGGTGTGTGTATGTATTGTGTTTTAAATTTTGTAATGTTCGCGAGTTGCGTCCGAGTGTTGCGAGGCCGTAATGTGTGTGAACGTGTGTCGTATGTTGTTTGCGAGTGTCGTAATGTGTGTGTCGTACTGTTTGGGTTGCGACGTGAAGTTTGCGAGGGTCGCAGTTGCTGGCATGGAGCGCCGAAGGCGCTCCTTGCCAGCAACTGCGGCCCTCGCTTTGCGAGGTCCTCAGGTGCTGGCATGGAGCGCCGTATGCCAGCAACTGAGGCCCTCGCTTTGCGAGGGTCCTCAGTTGCTGGCAAGGAGCGCCTTCGGCGCTCCATGCCAGCAACTGAGACCCTCGGGCAGTGCCCTCGCTTCGCGAGGGCCGCGGGCTCGCTACGCGAGCCCGCAGCGTTAGCAACAACTCGTACGCTCACAACTATATATGTGATGTGCTTATTTAGAACCCTATTCAATTGGCAAAATCGCAATTGAATGAGGGCCTTGGTGTCTACCAGCAGCTTGTAAACTAATGTCCATTGACCTAAAGCACCAACAACTGTATCGGCAACACTCCAATTGTGTAGATAGATGCCTTCTCTATAATCCAACGTAATCAACCTCAGGAAGTAGATTACATATAAAAGGTAATAAATGCAAGTATTCTTCTACAGATCAGGTAACTCAATATTGAATAATTAAATGAGCATAATTAAATGAGAATGGTATCAGCAAGAAGAAACCAGCTTCATAATGTGTAAAACAAGTGCTTACCATACAATAACATATACATCATTGTGAAAACAAGGAATGTGACCATACATTATTAGAACCCACTCTAACATTGTCCAACAAAGGGTTGCTTAAAGTTTTTGAATTCAATATGCTGAACTGAGTGAGTGCTGTATAAGTATGTCTTGCACCAGTAGTTAATCAGATACAAATTACCACATTAAGAGGGATTAATAGCTAAACTGTCAAAAATGACCATAATAAGAGTAAATGTAATACATCATTGAACTGCAATAAACCTCAGTACATGAGTAGTAAGTGTTGAGTAAGAAAATGTGGCAAGAAGTTTTAATACACTGGGAACTAGAACCACTTTATTTCTTCAACAAGTACTTACTGTTCTTCCCAGTCTATTCCTTTAGGTTTGTTAGTATATATTTTTAATCTGAAAATGTTTAATGTTATATACAGTATGAGACGATAAATAAAGGTTATATTTTAATAGGGAGGCAATCCACTCTGTGATATTACTCAACGTCAAAGTTTTCCTATTTAGCTACATTCTTTTGGTAGTTTGTATTGATACTTATCTGAAGCATAGAAGAGTATCATAGGAAATAGACAAGAGCTCTCTTTTGTATATGATTTGTAATAAATTTGGTTTTCTTTTTTTACATTCTAAAACATTTTGCCGATTTTAAAGAGTAGTTCTTAAAACTAGGATAATCAAATATATGACTATTATTGCCCTTTCATAGCTACTTTATTGTTTGTAATCAATACTAATAATGCAATGGCATACCTCAGGAAATGGGTAACTTAGATATTTAAAAAAAATAAAATATAATATTTATATTAATTTCAACTTTTCCCTTAAAGGGACTCCGTCACCCCAACAGGAAGTTGATTTACTTTTAAAGTTCACAGTAGTTCCGCATTGTACTAGCAGGGCGAGAGAGACAATGGTAGAAAGACAAGGGCAAGAGACAAGGGGAAGGGGAAGGAGAGGGGCGAGACAAGGGAAGGGGGAGGAGGGGGAGAGAGACAAGGGCGAGTGGGAGAAAAAAAGAGAGGGGGAGAGAGACAAGAGGGGGGAAACAAGAGGGGAGAGATAAGAAGGGAGGGCAGACAAGAAGGAATGGGAGAGAAGAGGGGAGAGAGAGAATAGTTGAAGGGAGAAGGGTAGAGACAAGGGGGAGAGAGAGGAGAAGGGTAGAGACAAGGGGGAGAGAGAGGAGGAGGGTAGAGACAAGGGGGAGAGAGAGGAGAAGGGTAGAGACAAGGGGGAGAGAGAGGAGAAGGGGGGAGACAAGGGGAGAGAAAGGAGGGTGGTAGAGACAAGGGAGAATGGGGGAGACCGGGCTAATGGGGAGACAGGGGTAAAGTGAGAGACAAGGGTGCAGGCAGAAGAGAAGAGTGAGGGAGAGACAGAAGGAGGGAGAGGCAAAGAGATGGTAGGGAGAGAGAGAAGGAAGAGAGAGAAGGGGAGAGAGAGGGGGGGGTTGAAGGGAGAGTCTGCACATTGGCTCTTACAGGCAAAGGCTACACTTGATCCTTTCAGGCACAGGCTGCACTAAATTTCCTGGAGAGTCAGGATCCGGAATGTGTCGCGGGGAGTTCCAAGCCAATTTTCCAAAACTAAGCGAGGCATGTCGAGTACCGAAAACGACGAAAACCGGATCGGACGTGTGCAGAGGTATCACTGAATATATATATATATATATATATATATATATATAAATTAAGGAATAATGTGCGCACCTGGGTGTGGGGGGGGTTGGCAAACTCGGGGACAGACCCGAGCAGCACAAGCTCTAGCTACACCACTGAGCCACTCAATAGCATATAAATACTGCAACAGCAACATGTCATTTCCTATCACTTCGGAAGAAGATGGATATCACAACATACAGCCAATTTTTCATGCTCTTTAAAAACAACAACTTGATTTTGGGGTGAAAGAGTCCCTTTAACTTCTATCTTGTAAACAGAAGAGTTTAAAATATAATGCCTTGTAGATAAAGTTCTAAACAATTATAGTCATTGGACTTAAAGCAGAAAAGTCAAAATGCTTTAACCACTTTACAAAATAAAAGAAACCAAACAAAAAACCCCATTAACCATGCTGAATGCCGATGTCAAGAATCTTTTTTATTGCAATGCTGCATTAGAGACACACAGAAATAAAAAAAGTCGCCAAAAGTAAATCCCCCACAAAGTGTTGAAAAAAAGTAAACAAAACAGAACAGAACAACAGAACCTCTTGTCTTCTTTTGGAGAAATCATTACAAGCCAAATAAAACAGTGCTTCATACAAGTTGGAGAAATACCGGACTCCAAGGTCAGAGAGATTTCCCTTTTTTAGTGCTCTTGTATTAAGAAAACCAGAACAGAGAGAAGATTGGTTCATATTATGCAAACACAATACCGTTTGTTTTTTGTTGAGGGAAAGTGCTATGTGACAAAGGACAATCACAAAAGATAACAAGTGGAATGAGTGGTACAATAGATCTGAAAGGTGATAACCATCCTTGCAGGCATGAAGGGTACAAGCACCAAAAGCCATGCAGGATGTTGTGACAGTGCCTAGATGACATGCATTTTGCATAATCAAGGTTAGTAAAAATAGAGAACCGCGCTGTATTTCAGGCAACGACAATGCACGAGGGAAATAAATGCTACCAGAAGACAAAGGAAAAGCTCATTCTCTGATTAAAACTTCAGCAGACATATATTATGTTCACAAACGGTTAAAAGAAAAAAAATAACGATAAATGGATAAGTAGAAATAATAATGGCCAAGGTTCCACAGCAATTCCAGTTTACAATACTACCTACCCGTACTGATCAGGCTGATGCATCATAGGAACCTGAGCGTTGCCATAGTTGGGGTGCTGTGAAGAAAACATGGGGCGTCCGCCAGCCCCAGACTGGCTGGGATAAGCAGGCGACCTAATGTATGGTGGCCTAAAGCAGGACAAAAGAACAGCTTCTTTGGATTTGTACTAAATACGCAAAAATCACCATGCCAAACAAAATCAAACCCCCAAAAAAACACCCAAAGCTGAAAAGAATGGATCAAGGCTAGGGATAGGCAAATCTTTTTTTTTTTCTTTTTCTTTTCAATACAAACTGTGTTTAATCTGTGGATGATCACCAAGTAATGAGAGCTGTGATTCATATAAGGCTGTACATGATTACAGAATTATTCATATCTAAAGGTATCCTTTAAGCAAACACTAATGTAACTTTTTAACTTTGATACTTGATTTATGTCACTTTTTTTTGTTTAACTAGGTTACTTGATTTTGGTTATCCTCCTCAATGTAACTGTCATATAGAATGAACACTTCACTACAAAGAATGTACGCTTTACTTCAAAGAAATCCTCAGAGTAAAAGATTCTAAGCTTCTGGAGCCTTCCCTTTCTTCCTGTTCATTGTCCTACAGGCTGCCATCTTTCATATCTGTGACTTGTCTGCTTGCAGCATCGTGGCATTGGTAATGTAAAATGCCAATAGGTGGGCGTAGCCTTAGATCACAGATGTGAAAGATGGCAGTTTACATAAGAGTAAATAGGAAAAAAGGTTTTACTCCAAGAACTTCTAAGAAGTAAGGGACGTATATATTTTACATGACAGTTACATTGAGGAGGACAGAATGAAAAAAAGTAACCTTGTTAAAACCGTTTTATAAAACAAAAATGTATTACCAAACAACTTCCTTTAAATGTTACCACCCCTTATTGGCACTGTATTTTGGGGGATCTTTTTGAAAAACTGGTTTTGCGATGTGTTTGAGACAAGATAATGTCTTTCCAATTGGCTTATTTATGTTTTACTTCAAACATAAATCTGGTTAAATATTGTACTAGATCGATGGCAAATAATCATAATAATTAAATCTTGCATGGTATATTTTAGAAATATAGCAGTGCTCTTATTTATGAGAATCACATCATATAGTTTCCCTTGTTTATATAATGTAGCACACAGAAGCAATTCCCATGCACTGCCAGGAAAGGCAAGAAAACTTGTGATGTAAATCATATACAAACACTGAGTACTGCAGCACCATATGGTCTCACATCTTTATATGTTCTTCAGTTCTCAGTTTGAATAGAGGATGTTTTTTGAAAAGGTGATTTCTAAATCATTTACATATTATTTCTGGTCTCAGATTATACGGACATATTCTTATATATTTGCCTATCCCTTGCCAAGAGTGCAATAAGAATTTATCGTATATAGGGTAGCTGCTTGTAGTACTCCTAAAATACACAGCCACTGGGTGAAAATGTAAAAAAGATTTGAAATGGTGCATTTAAACCAGGCCAAGCTTTAAAAAAAATGTGTAATAAAGAAAAGAAAGCAGAAAATAGAACAAAATGGTTTGTGACAGAAAAGAAGTCTGGCACCAAATCCGATTAAATCTAAGCACCTATAGCAAGTATAAATAGTTTTTTTTCTCAAATTACATATCCAAAATTATATCAAATACAATCTATCACTAATAACATAAAATCTTTTTTTACCACATTTAGTTTCAATAGTATGTTCTTGGTTTTGTTATACAGAAAGTGCCTGCCAGTTGCAGGGGCTGCAAGTGTCAAGAATTTATGACAAGAGATTTCTAAATCTTTACAGAAATCCAGTTTTATAAGAAAAGGGAGGAAATGGGAGGGACAACAACATAAATGAATGTCTCTTCTTTCATTGTCCTTTTTTTCTGTGAAGATGAAAAACTATATTTCTATGAGGCTTTATTTGCTACTTTCACAAATCATCATACATTCTAGGTATATATTAGAAGGTGTCTCGGAAGATAGAACTGTGGAAGAAGCTAGGCTGCTGATCAGTTACAATGAGTGAGCCACTGTGTTGAAGCAGCGGTAGTAAACTATACAATGTTTTAAAAGATCAAAGAAAACTGAAAATGTAAGGATTCAAAGTGTACAAGAAAATGGTATGAGTTTACAATGTATTTTTATGGTGGTGTTGGAACAGAAAAGACACCAAATTGGTAGGAATATTGATGATGTTCATAGATTGATAGTCATGATATCTCATCATGTACATATCTGTTTATATGATGCAGATTCTATTTGAGGTAGAGGATCAGACTGCAAAATACAAATTATCTTCAAGCTATTCTTCTGCTCATTGAGCCTGGTGTTAATTATATGTGGTAATCTGCAACAGTTTAGCCTACTTTAGTCCTCTTTGGCTTTGTCAATATTTAATCGAAACTGGCATAGATGTGGAGATAAAGTGTATTGAAATACTAAATCTTGCCCAGCACAAATAATAGAGGGGCAGTGTTACTTTTGAAGAACAATAAACTGCTGAAAAGACAGTGAGGTGGCAGATAAATCTTTACAAATATTATCTGTATGAAATTAAATCTACTCATTGGGATTACATTTGATTTAGACTGCTACTAAACATATGGCAATAGGCTTCTTTTTTTTTTTGTCGTCAAACATACCTGTTCTGAGCAGAGTTAGCTGCGGCCTGCATCACTGCGGCAGCGGCTTCCTGTGCCTTACGGTTCACAGTTGGCATTGGTGGGCCCATGCCAGGTCCTCCTTGCTGAGACATGCCAGGGGAATTGGGGGTCATATTGCCCATGTTTCCTGGGTATGGCCTGTTTGGCATTCCACTCCCTAGCATCCTTCCCATAGGCATGCTGCTGCTTGGTCCTTGTCCATGCATCTGGCTATTGGAGTTCATATTCATGCCTGGGCCTGGACCACTGTAATTCGTGTTCGGTACACCACTATACGATGGTGGCCTGGAGTAATTACCTTAAAATAAAATAAATATGTTTGTGATCAGTGCAATGATAAAAAAAATGTGCAATACAATCAAAAGTCATCTTTAAGTAGTTCACTTGGTCTGTAGGCTAGCTCATCTTTTGTAACATAGAAACAGATTTTTGTGTTAAAACATTTGCCCCAAAACATAGTTATTTCCAATTTTAAAGATAATGCACAGATGTTTTTCTTTCTCTTACTGGCTTATTTTAAAAAAATCATATATCATTTGATTTGTGTCAGTAAGAACTGGGTATGGGTCATAATGTTTTCCAAAATTGGACAAAATGCAGAAACAAATTAATGCAAATATCTGAAATGCTAGGTGGTTTCCACAAAAAAAAGCGGATTGTTTAACCTATAAATGAATGTATTGTATTTTTATCTGCAAGCCAATCAGGGATGCAAACCTCTTTTTCAGTAAGCTGTCCAACACTTCTGAACCAAGTGAGAGTCAAACTTGTGGCCCTGTAACTTGAATGGTGCTAGATATAAAACTTGAATGATAACTTGAATGGCGCTTGATATACAAAAAAAATGCATTATCTTAAAGGGACACTATCACTTTGAACAATGAGAAATAATGTAAGTATCTTTATCTGTATAGCTCATGAGTGTACAGAGAGAATTTCAACACATTGATGGATAACAGAAATAATCACAAATTTAAAACGTATTTTGCGCTTTCTTTAATCACTGTACCTACAAACACACCTGTGTATGTATAATTATGGCTATTAACACTAACTCTTATTCTGTACAGTGATACTATACAAAGTAAAGATTGCTGCATCTATAATTATTAATAATTCTTCAAGGAGAGACTTTGAAAACACACATTTCTTCGACGTTCCATTACATACTGTGATAATAACAAAATCCCTAATGCCAATATGTTGGGAATTTATATGATGCCCTTTATTAAGCAACTTTGTTTTTTTTTCTACAGACCAGCATTATTAATATTTAACTACTAATCAGACATCAATAGCTTTCAACCAACTGAGGATTTAAATGAAGAAGTTAAAACAGGAAGAAAGGATAGCAGAGAACTTTTCAACCTTCATGGCACAAATTAATCTCCATTATATTACTCAGCTTAGAGAGGCCCAAAGCACCCACATATTTTATTATTGTTGTGGTGTTTGTTGAGGAGCAAAGTGAATCCTATGCGTTTTATGTATCCTGCACTGCTTATTATGGGGCTAGACCATGAAAAGGTCAGGCTATTTTTTGTTCTGTTCAATTAGTGTAAACATGATTGGGATACAGTGTAACGGATGGTCTTTAAAGGAGTGCTGAACACTTTTTTTTTTTTTTTTTTTACATTGAATCAAAATGAATCTCTTTTATACTCGTTATAAACATTTCAGTGAACTATACAAAATATTTTCAGGGTAATTTTGCCACTTAAGTTGCTCAGTATATGGACGGACATTTTCCACTTACAGTCCTGCTCATAGAGATCCTCCACCTTATTTAGCTGGCGCTTCCAACTAAATATGAAAGTCATTTTTGGGGGTGGAGCCATCCACATAGCTGGGCGGGGCCACTTACCGCATGACAGGGGTAGCCTGAGAGCGGTTAGTATTATTCATCCCCATAGCAGAAAAGTAGCATTTTTATTAAACAAATGTAGTGTAATATATATATATATTGTCGCACGGCACACAGAACTCTTTCATGAATAAAAACAAATACTACTACATTATGTATTTGTATAGATATACATAACAGGTTCATATAATATATTTATATTATATGCAGTTTTGATAAGCTTAAAATACATGTTATTACCTATAGTTCTAAACTATAAAATATGTAAAACTTCAACTGCCTTATTTAAATCTAAAATGTGCATTAACAGTACTTTGTAAACCTTTCAGAGCTGTGGGAATGTCCGTTCATTACACATGCACTTTTTGTGACTGTTGTACCATTTTCACCGGGTTTAGGCAACATAAATCATTGGTACCATATCTTTTACCTCAAAACTTTTTAAAAAGAAAAACTGTAATATGTTCTATGTGTGTTAGTGTTAAAATCATAGCAATTGCCAACTAAAAAAGTAAACAAGTGATTAAATAAAAAAGCACAGGGAAATCCAGGAATATAGGAATAAGGAGACTAGTCTTCTTCCCATGTTTCTCTAATGGATCAGTAATTCATTGGCGAGAGCTCTGACAGAAAACAGATGGCCCCAAACATTAAAGACAATAAATCCAGCAGCTGCCAGGTTGGCCCATATCAGCTGGTCATGTCACACAGCCAAGTTCGGTTGCCCACACACTTGTAGATGTGGGTATATAGACTGGCGCTACTAATCTGGAGACCATCAGCCAACACCACTTTTCATAGAGTCTATTTTTATATATACTTGTTACATCTATGTGCATGAGGAAAATATATTAGAAATTGTATATGAGTATGCAGCTTCAGCTTGGGGACAGGACAAGTGCAACAGAAAAACAGGAAGATAGACGCACATATTTAGGAAATGTGAAAAACTACAGCCAAGTTCATCTCCGCCACAGCAGATGTGACTGGATGCAAATACAAAAACTGATAAACAAAAGAACATGCACTTGGTACAGTATGATGCTGAGGAGCTGTAGATTTTATTTCGTTCATGTTGATTTTTTTTTTTTTGATTTTTTTTTCTCATTTTATTTTGCTTGTTTTATTTATTTACTCTGAAAGGAATGCAAAGTGTATTCTGCTGTAAATTACATAGTGCATATAGGTTATGCTGGTGAACAGATGGCACATCGTTTTTTGGGGTGCACTATGATATGGACTGTTTCATCATCTCAGTGCACATAGTTGTTCTTATTTTACAGAGGAAGGGGCAGTACAATAATAATAAAACAAATAGACAATAAAATGAGCAAATAATAACAATACTTACATATATAAACATATATACCATGATGTTAACAAGAACCTGTCAACCTACTGTAGGAGCATGGGAGTTTTGAACACAAAAGCAACCCCCCCATTTGGTGTGTGTAACGTTATTGTATTTTTTGTGCACTTCCCCTTTTACCTTGTGGACCATATTGGTTCATCTGAGGCGCATAACTGCCACTGGAGTTGCTCTGTGGAAAGCTGCCCAAGCTTGGATGCATTTGCCCTCCAGGTGAAGGATGAGGAGACATGGATGGCCCTGTCTGCTGAGATGCAAACTGGGACATTTGGTGGTTCCTCTGTACCCCAGATATAAAGCCTAGAGTGATAAACAAGCAATTGGAAAATACTTCAGGATATAACTTAAGTGTATTTTGATTATTATTAATAAGTAATTAAAACCTAATCCCTGCTCTCATTTGGCAATGCATGTGAACAAACATGGCCGCTCACAGTACAAGATACAATTGCACACAAGAGCTACTAAGGCTCTTTTTTATTCTCTAGAAAATATTCAGTTTATTGCTTTTACTAAAGAACATTACATAACATCTTGCAAAAATAATATAGACTTCTAGAAGATCCTAATAAGTTTAAATTTACTTTATTACTTACCAGCAAAAATAGATTAGATATACTTAATTGAAAGAAAATATGTCAAAATACCTGGAGCTTTATTAGTACATATATTTTTGTCTTTAGTTGTATTCATTCTTGAAACAATAACAACAAAGTTGAATGCTTTTTACAGTTTTAATCTGCCTTTTTTTAAGACAGAATTTAGTGTGCAAACAGATATACTATAAATATTTATAAAGCTTATTTATGCAGGTCCAATAATAGATATTGCAACTTGGGCCACTGTGGTTTCTGGATATTTTGCATTCACTTATATTCAAGGATGCTGCATATATATCATTAAACCTTAACCAAATTGCATTGTGGTTAATGTACAAAAAACACAAAATTACAACAAACCCTGTAAGAAATTGGAGGTAAAAAGATCCTCAATCATGAAAATTAATTCTATCAAGGATGCAAGAAGTGAGTGCTCTAATTCAGTGCCAATTAAGAAAAAACTTTTGATTTTACAACAATTCAATTAGTGTATGAGCACAAAACCTCTGCTATAATAGTTGATCCTTTGGAGGTCATGTTACAAGATACTCCTCATTTAAATACATGCTATGCATTCATTTTGTATCTATATTAACCTTCTTCGTTAATCTATATTATTAATAAACGTACATATGTATCTAATTATTATTGTCAATCCCCTACTGAGCTTTCCGGTCAGAGACACATAAAAGGTAGAAAAGTTAATTGGGGTGAGAGTAGAGAAACTGAAGAATCTGTTATCTTAGAAACAAATGCCATTTCCAAAATCTGCTACCTATAATGGTAACCACTCAGGATTAGATATTTATGGATTGGTAGGACCCTACACTTGATTGTGGGCTGTACTCTTGATGAGAAGAAAAAACATATTGGCCAATGTGCCAATGCAGAAGCTACATACAAATGTGTTAAAAACATCCTAAATTAATTCTGCCATGATAAAGTCCTTTTTTTCTATTTTGAGTCCTACATTTAGTACAAACACCTTTCAACCCAAAACAGAGTTTTTTCACTCTCATGAAAAAGTGTTAAGAGGCAGGAGAGGTGTGAAGAAGCCCTGAAACTTCATATGAGATAGATAATACACGGTATCCAAGATTGTACAACATAGTTAATAATTAAAGGCAGTTTTTACTTTGCAAATTAAAATTATAAAAAAAAAATATACTGTAAATATGGTACTCTAGAAGTCCTTTTGGTACTACTTTCATATATTGGTAAGAGAATATTGGAATAGCACGTTGTGACAATTAGAAATATTTCAATCTAAAATGGGTGAACTTGATAGACTAATAGTCTTTTTTCAACCTTAATTACTACGCAACTATATTTATTTTCTATTTGTTTCTGGTCAAAACATTGTGGCGCATCTCTACCTCTTCCTGAAATATGATTTTCCTCACCTCATTTCCAGAAACAAAATACTCTTTATTGTGTTCAGAGTTAAAGTAAATGACCCACTGCAACCAAAACTAACATTTTTCTTTTTTGAATCACAAACTAACTTATTGTTTATACTGATCCTTTCTATTTGGAAGTTGTTTTCTCTTGAGGGCCACTGTAAAGGTCCAGTTTTCACACTTGTAGGCAGCAGATAATCTGCATTTAAACATTTAACAAGCAATTATTTTAAAAACATAATTTTAATATATATACGGTCACTACGCCGTCCTTCAGTGGACCTAAGAGCCACAATGTATAATTGTGATGTTATCACACGTTAACGCAGCTCACAGTGTGTTGCACCACTATAATTGTTAATGCTTGGGGATTTAAGAGATAACAGTGGTATGGCCACAAGACTTGTACAGCCAAACCTGAGACGCAAATGTAATTTTTGGTTAGACACACAGTAATGTAGTATATAAACTTGAAATCAATTATACTACCACAGAAAAGATGAGACTGAGCGTCTTTGTTGCTTCTTATAAAACTGGGTCACATTCCACTGAGAGTATATTATTTCTCTAGCACTTGTTTCTGTGGAAATTGTGCAATGGTTTTAGGGAAAAGGTGGCCGATTCATTGCTTTCTGAAGTAGGCCAGCAATCTACAGGTGAGATATTTATAACAGAGAATCAGTGACTTTTACAAATAATCTGCGTCTAGGGAGGAAAAAGGAATTCTTGGCATGCTACCCTGAAATGTTATGTGCTAAAAATGTCTACATGGTCTAACCACAGAAGAGTGAATCGGAAAGAAAGCTGACATACCATTCCACAGACTCTGGCGTTCCATACAGTTTTAAAACGGACAATTAAACTCTTGCCAGGATTCATTGCAAATACATTTTTTCCACCCTCAGTCTTGGCCCAGTGATTATATGACATCACTCACTGTTAATATGTTGGCTCCATCAAGTCTCCCTGCTTCTTGTTTAAGTTTTAACCCACAACATTTCAGCATGTCATGGATGAAATGGGTATATATTTGCAATGAGAAAAGGCAGGGGGGCTATCCAAGGCTTAGGAGACTGGAAGACTACTAAAGGAGACATATAAACATTGCTTGAAGCCTGGAATTATGTATGTCACACGCAGAATGTTACACACAGTTTCTATCACATATTATTTTTGTCTCTCTACAAAATGTCAGTTATTTGCTGAAACTGAATACAAACTGAACCTGTAGGTGTGGTCTGCAGTAAAATCAATGCAACTAATGGCATCAAATGATTTGCTGCAGTTTCATTACAATAACAATATTTAAAGAACTCTGTTTATCCTTGTTTAGTAAACTTTGGAAAGGTTGGAATATAGTCTTAAAAAAAGGCACCGGAACAGATACTGCTAGTGAATCCTGTTTCATGCGGAGCTTGACTAATGGTATATTGCGTTTTTATACTACTTGGGCACATTCCTATTTGTATCTCCCATGTCCCAGTTTCAAAGCATGTTACAGTGAAAAGAAAGTGATGAGATACTGTCTACTGTATATACAGGATATGAAGAAGAAAAAAAAACATTCCTCATGTCCCAAGCAGAACAAGAGGCCAGTTTTCCCACATTAACATTTTAATAATGTTTCCACGGTCATTAAGGATTCTAAGGATATATAAAAGGCAAAACAACAGTCTTTGAGAGCTTTTATAGCATTATATCCAAAACCAAGACAACATTTTAAGGCTGAGTGCAGCGCACATACAACTAAATAGGTCCCACATTAAAAGGACATGGAACCCAATTCTTTTCTTTCTTATTAATTTAAAAAACTGAATATGGACGTCACTTTTTATTTGGAATGTAACTTTTTATTTTATTCCTAGAAGTTTTGCTGTGCCACTCTGAATATATTTGTCTCTTGATTTTATCTTGTACTTACTCTCTTGTGAATTGTTAGAGTGCAACGTGAAAAATTAAATAATATTATGCTATTTCCAAATAAGAATATGTGCTGGGGTTGATGTAGACACCCCCAGCAACTGAGATTTGCATATTGGATATCTAATTTTTAATGAGATATCCAATATGAAGCACATGCGCATGCTGATTGGCTAAAGGAAAGGAAAGTGTCTGAAATCATGTGACTTCCCACAGTAGGGCAGACTACAGGTGCTAACTGAGCATGCTGCACAATCCCCAGGCAAAAAAGAAACATTGTATAAGTTATGCTAATTATCCCTGGAAATGTCAGGGGGTATAAACGTTGAGAGAAAACAGTTCACAAAAGCAAGAAATTCAGCAAACTCCAGGCTAATGGTTTAACGGTTTACTTTGGATTTTTTTCCTGCTAATTTTTTTTCAGACTATAAATTCTCCTCTATCAGATGCATTAATAACCCAGCTCACTTTCATATACCTTTAAGAGTATGAATGAAAAGTAGAAAATGGCAGCAAGTGGGGTTCTTTTAAAAAAACAATCCCATGTAAGCCATTCTTGGTAAATGTCATCATCTTCTTCACTATACTATACAATAGCTCAGCACATTGATAAATTACTGCAGTGCTCACTGTTTGTGGAAAGACTTGTAAAAGCCCTTATTGAATAGGCTGGTGAATGTGTAAGTGAACAGCAGGGAGGACAGAGCAAATGTAAACAGTAAAACGGTTTCAAAGGGATAAGTCAATCGACAATTGGCAGCTCAAAGAACAATCTTAGTAACAGCATTCCCACTTTGCATGCCTGCAGGAGTTATCCAGATGTATAGATGCACTATAAGTCAGTGGTTATCATCTATGGCCCTCAGAACAAAAATGCTCTTGAAGGAACTATGTGTAATAAGTGAATGAAAAGACAAATATTTTTTGTTTTTGTAGACATGAAGGTGTATGTATTCTTTCGCTAGGAGGTTACATGGCCAGCAAGCATGGATAAGATGCATGGAACTGTTTGCCCTATATACCGTATTGGTCCGAATATAAGCCGCACCCGCATATAAGCCGCACCTGTAAAATTCAAAGGTGAAAAATAGAAAAAAGATGATAGTACTTAAATAGAAGCTGCACCCTTAAAATTGGAGAGAAAAATCCTCTCTCCAAGTGATCAGCCATTGCAAGAAACAGGCTAATTAGTACTGTAACTTGTTTTGCAGGTTACAGGCCTTACAGGATGTTAGAATCACTAAAACCGTAAACAGCTATTCAATTGCTACAATACCGCAGTCTCAAGCACGCAAATCGGCAGTAATTTTACGATTGTGAATGGAAGCAGCACACAACTCACAAGCTCGCAAATCGGCAGTGATTTTTTTTTACGGTCTCGAATATAAGCCGCACCCATAACTCACAAACTCAAAAATCTGAAAAAAGGTGCGGCTTATATTCGGTCCAATGCGGTACATATTTAAAAAATGCACAAGTTACTTAATACAACATTATGACTATGTTATGACAATATGGAGCATATTAAAATATAATCCAATTATTCCTATTTGCGTAGCAGTTACATTAAAATTTATTAAAAGTACTAATTTAGTTATAAGTGAGGCATATTTTAGAGAAAGATATTAAATAGGTCAAGTTCTAAAACTCTGTTAAAGGAAAAAGTTAAGAAATAATACTTAACACAATGTTTAGTACATTCATGGAAAAAACAGGAGTTGAAACCAAGACCGAAGTTTTGCTTGGGATAGACACACCAAAATAATATGTATAAAAACACTGGCTTAGGCTTTAAATTTGAAGGAGAAAAATGAGAAGTAGTCTGGCCAAATAATTATAAATTGTCAACTACTAGGGGGCAATTCTTCAAAACGGTCATGTGATAGATAAACTCTTGGGGCATATGTAAGGTCTTAACACCTTCAACAGTTTCTCAACAACTCACCCTTTAGTTCATACAGCTTCCTGTATATATAGACAAAGGTGGAGGAACAGTGATACATGTAGATACGGTTGAAATAAGGCTGACACTAACTTGCAAATAGCTCTGCAGTCAGTGACTTCTACTGTTACAAGTAGATGAATAGGTTAACCCTATTAAAACCCACTGTAAATACTGAAATCACACCAAAGGGACAGATACATATATATGTATAAAAGAAACAACAAGAGACCTAAGTATTAAAAAAAAAAAAAAATCAATAAAATACTTTTGCAGCCTTTGCAAAATTCTTTATTCTGTCTCTGGAAGGCTATCACGATCTAATGGACAAACACAATATTTCATGCTACATATAAGTAAATATTCACCTAAATAACAGAAGTATCGTCCATCTTAAATAAAACAGTAATTGAGGTTGAAAAAAATGTTTTTAGTTCATCAAGTTAAACTTTTTTAGATCTCTCTGCAATGTAATTTGCAGATTAATTGTTAATTATTCCAGAGAAAGGCAAACAGAAAAAAAAATTGAAACATGGGGGGTGCGGAGGTAAAATTCCATCCTGACCCCTGATACTGGCGATCGATTCCTCCCTGGATAAATACTCCCTCTCTAATTATCCAGGATAAACCTGAATGCCCTTTATATTCAAAATATATCCAAATCCCTTTTTAAGGTTATAATCCACAGATTATCCACCTTTCTGTGAAGAACCCTTTTCATTCTTTCTTTAAGATGGAATCTTTTTAAATATAACATCAAAAGGATGTCCTCTTGACAGTTGAAAACCTCTTGGCACAAAAAGTTCACTTGACAAGGCCTTATACCCTGGGTATATATATATATATATATATATATATATATATATATATATATATATATATATATATATATATATATATATATATATATATATATATATATAAGGTAATCATATCCACTTTTAGATGCCATTTTTCTAGAGAAAATATGTTTAGTTTGGTTAGTCTTTCTTCATAACTTAGCCCCTCCATTTCCCTTATTAGTTTTGTTGCCCTCCTCTGTACCTTTTCCAGCTCTAAAATGTCCTGTTTATGAAATAGTGCCCAACATTGTACTCCATATTCCAAATGAGGGCGTACTAGAGATTTGTATAGTGGCAGAATTATATTTGCTTCCCTTGCTTCTATACCCTTCTTAATACATGTTAATATTTTACTTGCCTTTGCAGCTGCTGCTTCGCTTTGAGCACTGTTACGTAGGTGGTTGTCCACAAGCACTCCCAAATTCCTTTCAATATTTGATACACCTAGATTTGCTTTGCAATATACCATATTTTCTGTGTTTAAGACAACTCCTATTTTTGGAGACCAAAATTAATAAATAAATATGCAAATGAGTACTTCATAACTTCTTATTGTGCTACACATATATTTAAGTGCACTTTCTGTCACGATTTTCACGGATTTCCTTTCCAGCTCAATATTCCTGTGACCACATTGCATATTACTCAGTCACGCTGTGCATTGCATTTTTCCGGTTTAACACAGTAGTTAATTATGTGCTCACAGGGATATTGAGCTGGAATGGAAATCAGTGAAAATCATGACAGAAAGTGCACTTAAATATACGTGTAGCATAATAAGAAGTTATAAAATACACATTTCACATGGACACAAGCATTGTAAAAATAACCAATGCATTTCCAATAAGTGTGATCTTTTCTCCTGCCTTAAAACTGCGGCAGATGTGGCCAGATGTAGCATTACAGTACCAGACCAGGGTATGTAATTGCAACATTCCGTGTATAAGAAGATCCCCCTATTTTATACTTAATAAATTGGTAAAAAATGTTGTCTTTTACACAGAAAAATACAATATATTGTATCTGCAATATATAAATGTGGATATATTTCTATCCAACATGAAAACACTCGTTTTAATTCATAGCTTTTGGGCTTAACAGAAGTGTCACATGTCAATTTGTATTGTGCTCCAGTTTGCTCTAGAGCAGGCGTGGGCAAGTTCGGTCCTGGAGGGCCACACACATGCCTGGATTTGATGATATCCCTGCTGCGTCAATCACTTCTTCAGTTATCCTGATTGACTCGCCTGTGCACAGAAAAGATATCTTCAAATCCAGGCTTGTGTGTGGCCCTCCAGGACCGAACTTGCCCACCCCTGCTAGAGGCACAAGATGCTGACCCCTTGCCTTACACTAAAAATAAATAAATAATCCACTTGTATTCAGGAATTACATACTAACAATAAACATCTGATTTCATTTTCAGTTAAAATTATGCAGATCCTCCTTAAAAATACAATTTTAGAATATTTACTGCAGAAAGTCTTTAGTGAAAAAAACTAAATTACTGCAGCTTTAGCATGGTCGCATAAGTCCCCTTCATCTAGCAACAAAACTGCTTTGAGTTTTTATCTAATGTTATAGAATTTATTTTCATAACTTACACCCTGAATTTCTCTGTTGGTAACATAGGGTTAGCAATCACAGAGGCCATGGTTTAGAAATGAATTATCATTTTGCAATCTGACCTTCATGCAAGTACCAGACAAGGAAAACTGTTGAAACCAGATAGATCTAGTGTAAACTATGTGCTCTGCTGGAATAGCACTAACTAAAGTGGAAAGTGACAGCTTTTTATAAAGGTTGTATAATCTAATTTTAATGTCCAGGCATAGTTGGAAGCAGGCTTATGCCTGTTATGGCATAGGTCCATGTGAATTCCCAGGGTGTCCCAGCTCAGCAAAGCTTGTGTCTGTCACCTCGCAGTCGGTTTCCTCTCAGTATTGACGTAAAAGCAATCTACAACGTTCAAGCCTTAGCAAACGCAAATATGTAGCAAAAATACATGCTGCAGAGAGCAACGGCTATGAAATTGAAGTGATGCAATCTGATTGTGCTAAAGCTCTAAAGCAATTGTTTTCTCTTGGTTAATGTGGTTGTCCAATGTTCTAAAAAGGACAAAGTATCATGTTTGTGATGGATGAGGAGTGCAAATAGCACAATCCATCTATGCCCCTAGCTCCAATTGTGCAAAAAAAAAAAATAATAATAAAAAAAAAATAGTAAATTGATTGGACAACTATGCAACAGATAATCGTTTGATTATTATACTTTTTCATTTTGGATAATCCACTCTTAGAGCAACCTATTTTAGCTCACTTGTGCCCTTCACAGGGAGAAATATCCTGTAGTATATCAGTCTGGTCCCACTCACAGCAGTAACCCAGCCCTGAAATACCAGGCAATTCTACCCTGAACAGGAGAAACAGCAAACCCCAGATGTACTTTTTGGCCATTATTGGGCCTAGTCAGTGAGGTGTAGCTGAAATAACGCAATGGCTGATGTCTCTACTACACATACTATTTTAAACAATATAATCAATTTCTAATGTTTTAGCACTTTAAATAGATGTGTGTAATTATCATTTTTAGTTATTTAAATGCTACACAATAATATGGGACTTCAGGGTCCATTTAATAATTAAGCTGAAAAAGAAAAAACACAAGGCGGCCTTCCTGCTCTCTAACACAGATTTCCTAGACTGTCGTAGCATCTTGAGAACAACAGATGAGAAACATTAGAATAGATGCCAGAAAATAGATGTCAGAACAGATACACCCTTTCGAATGTAAGTTTGCGAGTTTTCTCGCTAGGTGCTTTAGGGAAAGCACTGTGTATGTCTGACAGGGCCCTCCATCCTTTGCACTGTACGAAATTGTTCTGGACTTGTACTTAACCCCTGTATAGCAATATGGAATATGTTGTCGCTTTACAAATAAAGGATAATAATAAATAATAATAGATACAAGAAAATAGATTTGTTTCCAAAAATGTACATATCTGGCCACTACACAGTTGTCTTAAGTTTATACTGTATAACATAACATATTTATATTCTACAGACTTTGGGTTTGCCTCCTGAATAACCAAGAGTCATTGCTCTATACACTGCATGCTTTACTTGTACACAGACTAGCAAATAATAAATTACAAAATATATACCGTAAGTAAAAAAATAAAAATAAACTGTTGGTGGCTTGCAGCCACCTTTAAAAAATAAAATAAAATGATTTACTTCTGCCTTCTCTATGTAGAATATACTATTATCGTTTATTTGTAATGTGCCAACATATTCTGCAGTGCTAAAATATATATAATATATAAGTTGACTCCCTCTCTTGATGTTGAAATTTCTCTCTGGCTTCTAGAAATTGTAGCTGGCTCCTAACTATATATTTTAGTTTTATATACCCCTAATAAGGACTCACTGGCAAAAGTGTTTATCCTTGAAATACTAACCTCGTTCCTGCGGCATTGGTGACTGACTCAGGGCAGGATGGGAGCTGGGTTCAGACTGACTGCCTGGCGGCTGGGGGGGCATTTGGCTCCCTGTAAGAAAATAAAAAAATCTGTATTAAAAATACACTTATATAAATAACCAAATATACACATTTATTTAAAAGTTAGACTGGATACGGAGACACAATGGGCAAGGAGAGAAGTAACAATATATCTATGACATTTTTTATTATTGTTTACCTTACTAGCACAGATATGATCTCCAATAATAATGGCAGGAACATTGCACTTACACTCATATCCTCTTGAAGAAAATGGCAGATAGATGAGCACAGATGCCAAAGGTATAGTCATTTTGCATTTCAAATGTTTTTTCCTTGTGAAATATTGTGAGAAAACTTTTTGATATGTTTCAACAAAATAGTATAATTTTGCCATTTTCGGACACAGAGACCATAACTGCATCTTACTTGAAAATGCCAAAAGAGACCGTATCTATTGGAAATATTTGTGTGCTCCAAATGCTATTTACGGTTTCATATAAAGCTTTTTAAGCCATTTGTGTTATAATTTACCATTTTAGTCTAGCACAATTGTTGGCAACCTTTGGTCATGTAGCCTGTTGTCTGACTTGCTACTGGTTCCTGAGGAGTTAGTGTTTTAGTCTTATACCATGTAACCCCCACGACTTTCAAATCCAAAAATATATACAAATTATTGGTTGTGGGGGAAATATGCTTCAAAAGATTTTTTTTTAAATAAATTCATTTGTATGGACCTCCACAGAAATATTAATTACAAAAGGTAAAACAATAAATAAAACAAAAGTCTTGTACAGTACTTTTAGGTTGTCTATATGCAATAAAAGCTACATTATCAAGGAACAACATTTATTTTGTTTTGTTTTATATTTTATGAAACATATATGCCTAGTTTTTAATTTCCTTGCTTATTGTATTGGATCTCATCACTGTTCCCAACAGAATATATTGAAAAGAATATATGTTGCTGCTGCACAGTAGTTTGTTGTGCCAAGAGAGTAAGTCTTATTTTCTTTAACACTTCAACGTTATAAGAAAAATATCAGCCTCTCAATACTGTAATCAAATGGCAATTCCATGTTAACACAAGACAATTCTACTTAATATGTGTGTATGCCTGAGGCACTGCTACCAACTGAATATTTGACAGGATGCAAAGGGATGGAAAAACAGAAGGATTTGGAAACTGGCGAAGATTCACACATTATCAGCCAGGATTTTCAATGGCTCTGTAGTTTGAAAAAGACTTTTTGATTAAAACAGTTGCTGATTTTTCTCTCCTAACATTAGAAGTGGTTATTGTGTGTGTGTGTGTGTGTGTGTGTGTGTGTGTGTGTGTGTGTGTGTGTGTGTGTGTGTGTGTGTGTGTGTGTGTGTGTGTGTGTATATATATATATATATATATATATATATATATATATATATATATATATATATATATATATATATATACAGGGAGTGCAGAATTATTAGGCAAGTTGTATTTTTGAGGATTAATTTTATTATTGAACAACAACCATGTTCTCAATGAACCCAAAAAACTCATTAATATCAAAGCTGAATATTTTTGGAAGTAGTTTTTAGTTTTAGCTATTTTAGGGGGATATCTGTGTGTGCAGGTGACTATTACTGTGCATAATTGATAGGCAACTTAACAAAAAACAAATATATACCCATTTCAATTATTTATTTTTACCAGTGAAACCAATATAACATCTCAACATTCACAAATATACATTTCTGACATTCAAAAACAAAACAAAAACAAATCAGTGACCAATATAGCCACCTTTCTTTGCAAGGACACTTAAAAGCCTGCCATCCATGGATTCTGTCAGTGTTTTGATCTGTTCACCATCAACATTGCGTGCAGCAGCAACCACAGCCTCCCAGACACTGTTCAGAGAGGTGTACTGTTTTCCCTCCTTGTAAATCTCACATTTGATGATGGACCACAGGTTCTCAATGGGGTTCAGATCAGGTGAACAAGGAGGCCATGTCATTAGATTTTCTTCTTTTATACCCTTTCTTGCCAGCCACGCTGTGGAGTACTTGGACGCGTGTGATGGAGCATTGTCCTGCATGAAAATCATGTTTTTCTTGAAGGATGCAGACTTCTTCCTGTACCACTGCTTGAAGAAGGTGTCTTCCAGGAACTGGCAGTAGGACTGGGAGTTGAGCTTGACTCCATCCTCAACCCGAAAAGGCCCCACAAGCTCATCTTTGATGATACCAGCCCAAACCAGTACTCCACCTCCACCTTGCTGGCGTCTGAGTCGGACTGGAGCTCTCTGCCCTTTACCAAACCAGCCACGGGCCAATCCATCTGGCCCATCAAGACTCACTCTCATTTCATCAGTCCATAAAACCTTAGAAATATCAGTCTTGAGATATTTCTTGGCCCAGTCTTGACGTTTCAGCTTGTGTGTCTTGTTCAGTGGTGGTCGTCTTTCAGCCTTTCTTACCTTGGCCATGTCTCTGAGTATTGCACACCTTGTGCTTTTGGGCACTCCAGTGATGTTGCAGCTCTGAAATATGGCCAAACTGGTGGCAAGTGGCATCGTGGCAGCTGCACGCTTGACTTTTCTCAGTTCATGGGCAGTTATTTTGCGCCTTGGATTTTCCACACGCTTCTTGCGACCCTGTTGACTATTTTGAATGAAACGCTTGATTGTTCGATGATCACGCTTCAGAAGCTTTGCAATTTTAAAAGTGCTGCATCCCTCTGCAAGATATCTCACTATTTTTGACTTTTCTGAGCCTGCCAAGTCCTTCTTTTGACCCATTTTGCCAAAGGAAAGGAAGTTGCCTAATAATTATGCACACCTGATATAGGGTGTTGATGTCATTAGACCACACCCCTTCTCATTACAGAGATGCACATCACCTAATATGCTTAATTGGTAGTAGGCTTTCGAGCCTATACAGCTTGGAGTAAGACAACATGCATAAAGAGGATGATGTGGTCAAAATACTCATTTGCCTAATAATTCTGCACTCCCTGTATATATATATATATATATATATATATATATATATATATATATATATATATAAAAAAAAATAGTAAGTAAATAGTACATCTGTATTCACATTTAAATGTCTAAAACAAATAAAAAAAAAAAAAAAAAAACTTGCTTCCAGCTCAGAATTCCGCAAAAACAGTTATTACACTGCATTCTGGGAAGCTTGAGATGGGACTTGCAAATGTGCCCACAAATGCCTTGCTCTTCAATCCAGAACCAATATCAAACATGGCTTCATTTAAGCTTATGCTGTATTACACAGCTTTAATGCAAAGCCAAGGTTGGATTAAACACAGGCTGAGTATCCTATCCATGTACAGCTGTTTCAAGCTTACTGGCTATCATCAGCATGGAGCGGGATCTCAGCCTATGTTGTGGGCCTTATGAGTAGGTAGTTTGTAACTTGTTTTAGACATTCAAATGTGAACACAGATATACTATTTATTTACTGGACTACTGTATGGTGGAGGGCCTCTAACGTTCTTTTGCTCACCGTATTATAAATGATTGTTGTGGAGAACTACCTACTCATAATTTCCACAACACAGGCTGAGATCCCGCTCCATGCTGATGATAGCCAGTAAGCTTGAAACAGCTGTCCATGGATTGGATACTCAGCCTGTGTTTATTCCAACCTTGGCTTTGCATTAAAACTGTGTAATACAGCATGCATAAGCTTAAAGGAAGCCATGTTTGATAATGGCTATGGATTGAAGAGCAAGGCATTTGTGGGCACATTTGCATGTCCCAGCTCAGCTTCCCAGAATGCAGTGTAATAACGTTTTTTCCCGGAATTCTGAGCTGGAAGCAGGGTTTTTTTATACTTGTTTTAGACATTCAAATGTGAACACAGATGTACTTTTTATTTACTGTACAGTGGAGGGCTTCTATGGTTCTGTTGCCCACCATATTATAAATGATGGTGAACTATATATATATATATATATATATATATATATATATATATATATATACACACATATACTTTATGCCTTTAAGCAAATTCTGAAATTCATGAGAAACACTAAGTCTTCAATACTGCAGCATGTTTTATTGGCACCAAAGGGCTGTAGAAACAACACTGAACTTATGATGGAAAACAAATCCTAAGCATAACAATGAAATGCCAAGAAAGAGAAGCTCAGGAAAGCATCTTGTGTCCTACACACATTGTAAAGTAATGGATAGGACTAGTTTCATGTATTATAATTATCTGTATGCAATATGACACAGTGCAGACCGTGTTCCCTTCAACCTGATCTGTGCGTTTCATCTATGTCACTTCCACTCTGGATTCTTGAACTTGCAAAATGCGTCAGGCAAGCACAAATACAAGTGTATTAAATGAGAAAAAAACAAACAAATGTGATATTGCCATAGCATCCTCATGAATTGGGTGGTAATGAACACGGAGAATAAAAAATAAAATGTGACTTGTATTATGATTATTTATATTCATTTCAATCTGTGGATTACAAAAATAGGTTCTATCAATTAAATATAATAGGAAATGTTGCAACTATTACAGTATAAGACACGTGCTATAATAAACTGTTAAGGTGGTAGAGCTAAATCTGCTTTTAACCTACAAAACACCCCAACCCAATGCTTTCAGCATCAAGAGTGAAGCTTGAAGATGGTGAGATCCTTACAACACCATTATTGTGTGTATGCATCATGACTAGGAACCTACAACATCAGGAGTAAGATTGATAGCCCCCGAGAGCTGCTAACAGGAAAGTTTTTAAGCAAGGCTGTTTGAATCGCTGCCTCAGCAATGACTTACCTCTTAACCTAATCTACATCTAATACGTGGAGAACTGCTATTGCATACCCATACCTTAAGATGGTGCTTGGTGGAATCCAGTGTCCTGGGAGACGGTTAAAAGGCCACTAACATCCTTAAAACATTCTGCACCATTATGCAGAGCAATGACAATGAGATACAAATGTGTAAAAACATTTTTTTTTATTTAAGCGCTTTTCATTCTTTTATAAAGGTTTTAAAATACTTCTGTATTTCTTAAATACTTCTGTATTACTTCCGTGTTTGCTTTTATAACACTCATACGGTTTATTAATTGTGAGTCTCTAAGGGACTTCCATGCACTGCAAGATTTATTGAGCTTATGGCGAAATCCTTACAGGTCCTGAAGGGATAATACGTTAAAAACGTCCTCTAAATATTTATAGATTGTCACTGCAATAATACATTAACTTTTTTGCCCTATTTGAATTAAAATGTCTAAAGAACCCAAAAGAATAAGTTAACAGTTTAAGTTGCAGAAAGGAGAGTTTATTGCTATTTGCAAGATGCTTATGATTTTGAACAGTTAAAAGGATTAAATGGGTTATATAACAACTCACAAGTGAAGTAAAGTATGCATCATTTTTAACATTTTAACAAAAATAATCACTTAAGCTTCATTGCTCTAATGATCTAGAAAGACCAATATTTCAAAAGTTACACTACAGTAGCAATTTAATAAATACACGTAATTTATGTAAGTGCAAATCAATTTTAGGATAAACAATGTCACATAAACCCATGTACATACATTTACAATTGCATTTTATCTATCTCCAGTTCAAAAGATTTTCATGTATGTGCTATTAGGTACTGAAAGTAAACAGCTCAAAATGACATAGGGTTGTAGGATTAAATACATATTCTCATATATGTACCTTTGGTCCCAATTACTCATAAAGCAACAAAATAATACACTGCTTCTTTTCTATACTTTTCTCTTTTATGAAGATTACTCTGGTACATCTTAGTTACTATACATCTACAAAGGTAGAAAAGCATCTACTTCATGTCTACATGGGAACTGTACATTTCTCTAAGGTACTGGGGTAAAAATACATGGTCGTGCTGCTCTGCAGATTGAAGCATCACCAGAATCTGATGAAGTAGCACTCTGCCTATTGCGTCCTTTGAAAAAAGCAATGTCTTTATTCTGTTAATAACAAGTCACTGTTCAGACAGCACGGATCCGATTAGCAGCTCTAAACGTAAAGAAGGGAAGGAGAGAGAATGGAAGCACAGAACACAGCTTACAGTCTTTTTCTGGGTCCCAAAGACTGTTGGGAAAAACTGGAAAGACTTCTCTAGCTAAAGAACACACACATTTTATATATATATATATATTTGTGGGCACATTTGCATTTCCCAACTCAGCTTCCCAGAATGCAGTGTAATAACTGTTTTTCTCAAAATTCTGAGCTGGAAGCAGGTTTTTAACTTGCTTTAGACATTCAAATGTGAACACAGATGTACTTTTTATTTACTGTACTACTGTACGGTGGAGGGCTTCTATCGCTCTTTTGCTCACCATATTATAAATGATTGTTGTGCTGAACTACCTACTCATAAGGTCCAGAACACAGGTTGAGATCCCGTTCCATGCTGATGATAACCAATAAGCTTGAAACAGCTGTACATGGATTGGATACTCAGTTTGTGTAAAATCTAGCATTGGCTTTGCATTAAAGCGGTGTAGTACAGCATGCATAAGCGTAAAGGAAGCCATGTTTGAAAATGGCTATGGATTGAAGAGCGAGGCATTTGTGGGCACATTTGCATGTCCCAGCTCATCATCCCAGAATGCAGGTAAATAACTGATTTTCTTTGAGTTCTGAGCTGGAAGCAGTTATATATATATATATATATATATATACACACACACACACACACACACACAGTATCTCACAAAATTGAGTACACCCCTCACATTCTCACATTTTTGTAAATATTTTATTATATATTTTCATGTGACAAGACTGAAGAAATGACACTCTGCTACAATGTAAAGTAGTAAGTGTACAGTCTGTATAGCAGTGTAAATTTGCTGTCCCCTCAAAATAACTCAACACACAGCCATTAATGTCTAAACTGTTGGCAACAAAAGTGAGTACACCCCTAAGTGGAAATGTCCAAATTGGGCCCAAAGTGTCAATATTTTGTGTGGCCACCATTATTTTCCAGCACTGCCTTAACCCCCATGGGCATGGAGTGCATCAGAGCTTCACAGGTTGCCACTAGAGCCCTCTTCCACTCCTCCATGATGACATCACAGAGCTGGTGGACCTTGCTCTCCCCCACCTTCTGTTTGAGGATGCCCCAAAGATATGCTATACAGGCTGTACACTTACTACTTTACATTGTAGCAGAGTGTCATTTCTTCAGTGTTGTCTCATGAAAAGATACAGTAAAATATGTACAAAAATGTGAGGGGAGATACTGTATACACACACAGACATACACACAACAAGCATGTAGGCTAGAAGAGTATTTGAGTATCTCTCAACAGCCTGCCCGAATACCAGATCTGGTATGAAAAGTGATCTCCTGGTACTCAGAGCTGAAGGAAAAAGAGGTGAATTAAGAAAGAAGCATGAATTGGGTGAAAATTATTTAAAATGAGGATAGATTACTTTCTTAAATTTACCACTGACACAGCAAACAAATTAGTGTACAACTGGTCTGTAAATTATGTTTTGTATGTCAACGTAGGTCTAAAAATGTTTTGGATGTAGTCCGCTCTGATAGTAGCGGTCAGCATTGAAAATAACCATGGTGTGTTTCTGCCAAGGCCTACAAGGCCAAGCCAGCACATTTTCAGGGGACAGCAACCTGCCTTAGATTACCAATAGTGCTTTAATATGCAAAGACATGTCTTTATACAGTCACATTTCTATCTATACGTGTATAATAGTTTTTATCATACAAATGTATGTTTAAATATATCCATTCAATAATCAACTACTCCATATTTAAACCATCAAAATCGGACAGAAATATTTCATTGCTAAGGTGCATCTGATTTCCAATTATTTGTGAATACAATCTCAAGAAACTTTCAGCGACTTTTTATGCTTCCCTTCACTACAGATATGCTTCTGATATTACTTAGAGATTTTCATAATGGGTAGATCTTCAAAAGGGATGACAAAATTGTCATTGCTTTTTCATAAACAACAATAAATCATAACGGCACAGCATGGTATTTTATATAAAAAAAGAAGAGATAATGCTTGTTGTGGCAGATACAAAGGGTTGTGAAGCCCTAGTCTAAAACAAAGATTCTGAATAGCTGGTCCTAGACTTCCAGTCCTAGGGATAAAATAAGTAGATCCGAACACTTTATACATGCCATCCCCATTAGTCACAGACATAGATAGATTATAGAAGAACCTATATGCAGTTATACTGTACTCTATTCAAATGAGTGCAAAGCAAGATGAAAATTCAGCAAGTCACATAAAGTATCATCAATATGTTCAGGAGCTCACATCTCTGTGAGCACTGGTCCCAAGAAGAAAAGAAAAAAAGTTGAGAAACACACTTCTAGAACATGGGTAAGAATCAAAGAAAACGACTGGCTTACCAGACTAAAAGCTAGAGGCACATACCATTTTGGAACTTCCCGCACACAAAGATAAAATATTTTGTTGTAAAACTATAAAAATATGTTGTTTTAGGATCTTGAAATGTCACATCAACAATACATGAATACATAGCCATATTTACACTCCACCAACCACAATGCTGCATACATTATTTAATTATGCTTTGCACTAAACTAAGCATGCAATAAAGAAAAAACAATGCTGGACTTAGAGTAGTACCCAATCCTACTTAAATGTCTAAGCTCCAAGCTTATCTGAAACTAAGGCCTAAATTAAAAAAATAATAATTCATAGTGTAAACACACAATCTACGCTAATGTTTATCCAGAATTTTTTTTTTATTATTATAAAAATACTTAAATTAAAAATTTTGCACTTGTATCTTTAAAGTTCCATAAACGCAGACAAAGATGTAAATAATTAGAAAT
>CM050165.1:149654687-149689687 GCA_027410445.1 Discoglossus pictus
GTTCCTACAAACCTACTGCCACCAATTAAAATCTCTGGGGCTTCTCTCCATCCATGCATTCCTGTGAAGGGAATCCCTATCACCCCCTATTACCCATCTATATAACGACGGGGCACCATTGAGACCACCATTGCATCTAAAATATTAACCCCATGCCACGGGGGTCCTTAAAGGACCCATGTAGCACCTAAATGTTAACCCCCACCAAAGGGGTCCCTAACACACATGCAGTTAACCTCAATGCTGCGAGGGGCCTTCTAGACATTTAAAGATTAACCCCTGTCGCAGCAATCCATTAACAAATTATCTGAATTATCTAAAAATAATTAGCGCTTCTGCAAAAACGATTTTACACATACGCTTATCACCGCCCCTATCAGGTGTCAAAGGAATAGAGAATATTTGCACAGGAGACTACCCCGATAGGAGTCTATCTGCTTCAATGCAAACAAAAGACTTCTGGAAATCAGGAAATCTACTGGAGAGATAAATTGTACACTACAGGTAAACCTGGACTATTCAGGAAATAAAAAAAAAAGAATAAAGAAAAGAAAATAATGAAAAAGAATAAAGAAAAAACAAGAAGAAAAAAAAAAGAAAAAAAAAAAAAGAAAAGAAGAAAAAAAGTAATAAAACAAATAAGGCATATAAATAATGTGCAGTGCACATTTATTCTTTACCGTGAATGAACGAGTTTAAGGTACAACGAAGGCGCTGTTTCTAAAATGCAACCATAGTTTAAAACAAATACGGTTTCCAATTCCTTCTAAGCCCTCTCAGCAATCTCTCTCTGCGACCTTGCACCCCTGCTTAATATTTAACGGGAGCTGTAGTGCTGAGGCAACGTACTGGGGAAAAATGCTGACATGAGGCCTTAGCCAATAAAAAAGGAGAAATAAATAAATAAAAAATTAAAGCCTTGAAACTGTTGCCTTATTTACATTTTTGCTTTGTTAGTAAACTGGTACGATTTGGCACGGGAAGCAAGACAAATGAAATTAGCATTTGCTACGTTGTCTGGCAGCAGCCATGCATTTTGATGATGTGCTGCGTCAGCTCACACTGCTGGCTTCTGTGGAATTAGTCAGAGGGAGAGAGAGAGAGAGAGAGGGAGAGAGAGAGGGAGAGAGAGAGAGAGAGAGGGAGAGAGAGAGAGAGAGAGGGAGAGAGAGAGAGGGAGAGAGAGAGAGAGGGAGAGAGACCGAGAGAGAGAGAGACCAAGAGAGAGAGAGACCAAGAGAGAGAGAGACCAAGAGAGAGAGAGACCAAGAGAGAGAGACCAAGAGAGAGAGACCAAGAGAGAGAGAGACCAAGAGAGAGAGAGACCAAGAGAGAGAGAGACAGAGAGACCAAGAGAGAGACAGAGAGACCAAGAGAGAGAGAGACAGAGAGACCAAGAGAGAGAGAGACAGAGAGACCAAGAGAGAGAGAGACAGAGAGACCAAGAAAGAGAGAGAGAGAGACAGAGAGAGACCGAGAAAGAGACAGAGAGAGACCGAGAAAGAGACAGAGAGAGACCGAGAAAGAGACAGAGAGAGACCGAGAGAGAGAGACCAAGAGAGAGAGAGAGAGAAAGAGACCGAGAGAGAGAGAGAGACCGAGAGAGAGAGAGAGACCGAGAGAGACTGAGAGAGAGACCGAGAGAGACTGAGAGAGAGACCGAGAGAGACTGAGAGAGAGACCGAGAGGCTGAGAGAGAGAGAGACCGAGAGAGAGACAGAGAGAGAGAGAGACCGAGAGGCTGAGAGAGAGGGGGGGCTGAGAGAGAGAGAGAGAGAGACCGAGAGGCTGAGAGAGAGAGAGACCGAGAGAGAGAGAGAGACCGAGAGAGAGAGAGACCGAGAGAGAGAGAGAGAGAGAGGGGCTGAGAGAGAGAGGGGGGGGGGGGCTGAGAGAGAGAGAGGGGGGGGCTGAGAGAGAGAGAGAGAGGGGGGGGCTGAGAGAGAGAGAGAGGGGCTGAGAGAGAGAGAGGGGCTGAGAGAGAGAGAGGGGCTGAGAGAGAGGGAGGGTCTGAGAGAGAGAGAGGGTCTGAGAGAGAGAGAGGGTCTGAGAGAGAGAGAGGGTCTGAGAGAGAGAGGGGCTGAGAGAGAGAGAGAGAGGGTCTGAGAGAGAGAGGGGGACAGAGAGAGAGAGGGGGCTGAGAGAGAGAGAGAGAGAGGGGGCTGAGAGAGAGGGGGGGGGGGGCTGAGAGAGAGAGAGAGAGAGAGGGGGGCTGAGAGAGAGAGGGGGGGGCTGAGAGAGAGAGAGAGGGGGGGCTGAGAGAGAGAGAGAGAGGGGGGCTGAGAGAGAGAGAGAGAGGGGGGGGCTGAGAGAGAGAGAGAGGGGCTGAGAGAGAGAGAGAGAGAGAGAGGGCGGCTGAGAGAGAGAGAGAGAGAGAGAGAGAGAGAGAGGGGGGCTGAGAGAGAGAGAGAGGGGGGCTGAGAGAGAGAGAGAGGGGGGGCTGAGAGAGAGAGGGGGGCTGAGAGAGAGAGAGAGAGAGAGGGGGGCTGAGAGAGAGAGGGGCTGAGAGAGAGAGAGGGGCTGAGAGAGAGAGAGGGGCTGAGAGAGAGAGAGGGGCTGAGAGAGAGAGAGAGAGGGGGGCTGAGAGAGAGAGAGAGAGGGGGGCTGAGAGAGAGAGAGAGAGAGAGGGGCTGAGAGAGAGAGGGGGGCTGAGAGAGAGAGGGGCTGAGAGAGAGAGAGGGTCTGAGAGAGAGAGAGGGTCTGAGAGAGAGAGAGGGTCTGAGAGAGAGAGAGGGTCTGAGAGAGAGAGAGAGAGGGTCAGAGAGAGAGAGAGAGGGGCTGAGAGAGAGAGAGAGGGGCTGAGAGAGAGAGAGAGAGGGGCTGAGAGAGAGAGAGGGGCTGAGAGAGAGAGAGAGAGGGGCTGAGAGAGAGAGAGAGGGTCTGAGAGAGAGAGAGGGTCTGAGAGAGAGAGAGAGAGAGAGAGAGAGGGGGGCTGAGAGAGAGAGAGAGGGGGGGCTGAGAGAGAGAGAGAGGGGGGGGGCTGAGAGAGAGAGAGGGGGGCTGAGAGAGAGAGAGAGAGAGAGGGGGGCTGAGAGAGAGAGAGAGAGAGGGGGGCTGAGAGAGAGAGAGAGGGGGGCTGAGAGAGAGAGAGAGGGGGGCGGAGAGAGAGAGGGGGGCTGAGAGAGAGAGAGGGGTTGAGAGAGAGAGGGTCTGAGAGAGAGGGTCTGAGAGAGAGAGAGAGAGAGAGAGAGGGTCTGAGAGAGAGAGAGAGGGTCTGAGAGAGAGAGAGAGAGAGGGTCTGAGAGAGAGAGAGAGAGGGTCTGAGAGAGAGAGAGAGGGTCTGAGAGAGAGAGAGAGAGGAGAGAGAGAGGGTCTGAGAGAGAGAGGGTCTGAGAGAGAGAGGGTCTGAGAGATAGAGAGGGTCTGAGAGATAGAGAGGGTCTGAGAGATAGAGAGGGTCTGAGAGATAGAGAGGGTCTGAGAGATAGAGAGGGTCTGAGAGAGAGAGAGAGAGGGGGGCTGAGAGAGAGAGAGAGGGGGGCTGAGAGAGAGAGAGAGAGGGGGGCTGAGAGAGAGAGGGGGGGGCTGATAGAGAGAGAGGGGGGGGCTGAGAGAGAGAGGGAGAGGGGGGCTGAGAGAGAGAGAGAGAGGGGGGCTGAGAGAGAGAGAGAGAGAGAGGGGGGGGCTGAGAGAGAGAGAGGGTCTGAGAGAGAGAGGGTCTGAGAGAGAGAGGGTCTGAGAGAGAGAGGGTCTGAGAGAGAGAGGGTCTGAGAGAGAGAGGGTCTGAGAGAGAGAGAGAGGGTCTGAGAGAGAGAGAGGGTCTGAGAGAGAGGGTCTGAGAGAGAGAGGGTCTGAGAGAGAGAGAGAGGGTCTGAGAGAGAGAGAGAGAGGGTCTGAGAGAGAGGGGGGGACAGAGAGAGAGAGGGGGCTGAGAGAGAGAGAGAGAGAGAGAGAGGGGGGGGGGCTGAGAGAGAGAGAGAGAGGGGGGCTGAGAGAGAGAGGGGGGGGCTGAGAGAGAGAGAGAGGGGGGGCTGAGAGAGAGAGAGAGAGGGGGGCTGAGAGAGAGAGAGAGAGGGGGGCTGAGAGAGAGAGAGGGGGGGGGGCTGAGAGAGAGAGAGAGGGGCTGAGAGAGAGAGAGAGGGGCTGAGAGAGAGAGAGAGGGGCTGAGAGAGAGAGAGGGGCTGAGAGAGAGAGAGAGAGAGAGGGCGGCTGAGAGAGAGAGAGAGAGAGAGAGAGAGAGAGGGGGGCTGAGAGAGAGAGAGAGGGGGGCTGAGAGAGAGAGAGAGGGGGGGCTGAGAGAGAGAGAGAGGGGGGGCTGAGAGAGAGAGGGGGGCTGAGAGAGAGAGAGAGAGAGGGGGGCTGAGAGAGAGAGGGGCTGAGAGAGAGAGAGGGGCTGAGAGAGAGAGAGGGGCTGAGAGAGAGAGAGAGAGGGGGGCTGAGAGAGAGAGAGAGAGGGGGGCTGAGAGAGAGAGAGAGAGAGAGAGAGAGGGGCTGAGAGAGAGAGGGGGGCTGAGAGAGAGAGAGGGTCTGAGAGAGAGAGAGAGAGGGGCTGAGAGAGAGAGAGGGGGGGCTGAGAGAGAGGGCTGAGAGAGAGAGAGGGGCTGAGAGAGAGAGAGAGTCAGAGAGAGAGAGAGAGACAGAGAGAGAGTCAGAGAAAGAAAGCTCACTAAAGAGACACAGACAGGTTGGAGAAAAAAAAATCAATCCTTTATTACATTTAAAATGGGACGACATATTCTAAACAGGTTTTGAAACGGTCTGTCATGTCATACTTAGATATTATATATATACTAGAATATTGCCCGTCAAAAAAATGACGGCAATGAAATTGTAAGGTAGCTAATGCTGTTTGGTGCATAATACTGAAATATGTAATAGATTACTAAATGAATATACTTTACCTATTTTGAAGCATTGTGTTGAAGAGCTGGCAATCTGTGTTGATGTTGCTGCAGCATTAGTGGTGTGGAGCTGCTGTGTAAGCATGCTGAATGTGTGCACTGTGTGGTATGAATATCTGTAGGTCGTTTGTGCTGTTTTGCGAGTTTCTTGTGGTGTTTTGCGAGTTTAGAGTGCTGTAGCCTCGTTTTCGTTTTGTTCGGCGGCAATTTTTTCTCTCGCTTACAGTTTTTTTTAGTCTCTAAACTCTTTTATTTCGAGTAAAATGAAGGTCTAAGTTGCATTTTTGAGGTCCAGGGTGCTCCCTCTTGGTGTAGGTAAGGTTTTTATGTATGTGCTGTGTGTATGTATTGTGTTTTACATTTTGTAATGTTCGCGAGTTGCGTCCGAGTGTTGCGAGGCCGTAATGTGTGTGAACGTGTGTCGTATGTTGTTTGCGAGTGTCGTAATGTGTGTGTCGTGCTCTTTGGGTTGCGACGTGAACTTTGCGAGGGTCGCAGTTGCTGGCATAGAGCGCCTTCGGCGCTCCATGCCAGCAACTGCGGCCCTCACTTTGCGAGGTCCTCAGGTGCTGGCATGGAGCGCCTACGGCACTCCATGCCAGCAACTGAGAACCTCGCCCAGTGCCCTCGCTTTGCGAGGGCCTTGGCTCGCTGCGTGACCCACGGCCCTCGCTATGCGAGGGCCTTGGCTCGCTACGCGAGCCCGCAGCGTTAGCAACAGCTCGTACGCTCACAACTATATATGTGATTACTATATAATGTGTAGATGTACCGGCTGGGCATGCTCTTGTGCATTATTATTATTATTACTATATAATGTGTAGATGTACCGGCTTGGCATGCTCTTGTGCATTATTATTATTACTATATAATGTGTAGATGTACCGGCTGGGCATGCTCTTGTGCATTATTATTATTACTATATAATGTGTAGATGTACCGGCTGGGCATGCTCTCTGCGTGTGCGCTTTCTCTATCTGCACCCTATGTGCACTGCTGTCTGTGTGCAATCTCTGTCTCTGTACCCCTCACTCTCTTTGTCAATCTCTCTGCACTCTCTCTCTGTGCGCTCTATCTGTGAACTCTCTCTGCGCTGTCTTTGTGCTCCCTCACTGTCTGTGTGTGCTCTTGCTCTGTAATTCTCTTTATGTCTCCCTCTCTCTCTGTACCTGACTCCCTCTCTCTCTGTACCTGTCTCCCTCTCTCTCTGTACCTGACTCCCTCTCTCTCTGTACCTGTCTCCCTCTCTCTCTGTACCTGTCTCCCTCTCTCTCTGTACCTGTCTCCCTCTCTCTCTGTACCTGTCTCCCTCTCTCTCTGTACCTGTCTCCCTCTCTCTCTGTACCTGTCTCCCTCTCTCTCTGTACCTGTCTCCATCTCTCTCTGTACCTGTCTCCCTCTCTCTCTGTACCTGTCTCCATCTCTGTACCTGTCTCCCTCTCTCTCTGTACCTGTCTCTCTCCCTCTCTGTACCTGTCTCTCTCCCTCTCTGTACCTGTCTCCATCTCTGTACCTGTCTCCCTCTCTCTCTGTACCTGTCTCTCTCCCTCTCTGTGCCTGTCTCCATCTCTGTACCTGTCTCCCTCTCTCTCTGTACCTGTCTCCCTCTCTCTCTGTACCTGTCTCCCTCTCTCTCTGTAGCTGTCTCCCTCTCTCTCTGTAGCTGTCTCCCTCTCTCTCTGTACCTGTCTCCCTCTCTCTCTGTACCTGTCTCCCTCTCTCTCTGTGCCTGTCTTCTTCTCTCTCTGTACCTGTCTTCTTCTCTCTCTGTAGCTGTCTCCCTCTCTTTCTGTACCTGTCTCCCTCTCTCACTTTGCTGTCTTTCTCTGAAATGCAAATGGCCGCCACGCTTCTGTTAAGATCAGGTGTTAGGCCCACCCCCACTTACATCATAGCCACGCCCCCTTTATGATGTCAGCGTTAGCAACATTTTCTGCTGCTCACAACTATATATGTGATATATATATATATATATATATATATATATATATATATATATATATATATATAGTACATTGCTCAGAATTCCAATCAATGCACTGTACTCTGGGCAGGAGCATACAAATGGTGTGTGTTTTTTTTAATCGTTCAGTCATGCCCAACTCATGTGACCCTATAAACTGCAGCATGCCTGTCATTATGTCTCTGATTGCGTTTATCTATAAGGTTTTCTTGGCAAAGATACTGGAGATCCTTTTCCACAATCTGTCTGACCTCTCTGCTATGACCCGCCCATTTTGGGTGACCCTACATGGTATATCTTGCATCTTCATTGAAGTACACAAGCCCTTTCAACACGACAAGGTAGAGATCCAGAACATACATATGGAGGAGCTGCAAGGGGGTACATAAATATGAATGGCCTAGGGTAGCAAATGCCCATGACGTAATACTAAAGAGGCCATTTTTCCCCACACTCAACAACATGGGTGGAGAATACACAGAAAAAACTCCTAGCAGAAGTTTTATCTGTTAACATGATAACAAAACAATGCCATCTGTGTTACTGGAATTTCTTGAACCATGAGCAAGACAAAAGTCCATAGAAGACCTGATATTTAACAGATTATAGAATATGGTATGACTATATAGTTAGTGATTAGTTTCTGCCAGGAGTAATCATACCTTCTAATAGTCTGTTAATAGCCATGAAAAACAAATTATATATTAATACTGATAGATAAACATGAGTATAAGACTAACACATAATCTCTAAATACTGATAAAAGGAGTTTCCTCCTGACCATAAAATGATGATCACGTCCTTAAGCGGACTGCATTGATAGTATGAATGCTTGTGAAGTGATTATTATGTTATGATAACTTTTTGAGCCTATAACTTGGTCCATATAGTATAGTATATAGTATGAATAGCAGTATATATTCTAAATACCAACCAGAGGTATGGATGCTGGCAACCTTGGAAAATGACAACTGTTTGACAGGCCCAAGAATCATAATTGAATAAGAGTTTAAAACAAACACATAATGTGCACATATCCTGGAGTGACTTGCTCCGTTGGGCTAGTCACCAGTAACATGTTTAACACATATGTCCAGTTCTGCCAGAGAAAAGTCTGAGATTATATCTGGGACTGTTAATGCCCAAAGACATTTGTTAATGCCCACTTCCACAACTGCAGGTTCAGTGTTAGATATAGTATCTGTAATAGTTTAATTTCTTAAATAAACTTTTACTCACCCAGCACTCTATTAAAATTAATTTTAATTACATAAACATAAAAGATAAATGCAGGTGATAAGATAATTGATATTAATATGCACACTATTTTGACTAAAAAGTATCATTGAGAATTGTTTGGAAATTTAGGCAGCTATTCTAACAAAAACATAGGAATTAGGATCAAAATAAAGTGCAAAATCAGCAGTGCAACTTAAAAAAAAAACATTCAATTAATCTGCAAGCATAATATAAATGTGAGATACAAAGAATATGAATAGAGCTTCATTGTATTTATGAGGCAGTTGAAAGTTTATTCATCCTTACCTTGTTGTCTAACAATACAGTAAACAGGAGGACCAGGAACCAAAATATTATCACCATTTGGTAATTTTATAGCCCACATTTGAGTCATTTGTTCGTAAGCCATTGTTAAACTACCGAATGCTTGCTAAATATAAATCTATTTATTTTTTAAAGCTAACAGTTTGGTGACGCTGTGAGATTGAATGTTCGCATTCTCGTGACATCACAAACAGTACTGGAATTCTGAAGCCACTCTCCATCGTGAGTTATTCAAATTCAAAAAATGCAACTCTTCTACCCAAACAAAATAAATACCACATATTTATTCATAATCATGGCAACAGAAATTGTAACCCCATATCTGAAGGTGCCACCACCATCTATATTTTGTAATCCATAAAACAAGACTTACTGGGCAAAACAATTTCACATCATTCATAAAACCACTTACATAAAGTCTTAACCAGTTCCAATTTGTTTATTATTACATTTCAATAATAATTATTTTCCTAAAACCCAAAAAGTAATTTCTCGCATTCTAAATACATCAAGCTTTGACGTCTTACTGGAGTCAATTTTCAACTCCAGCAGTATGAAAAATGTAGAAACTGTGTTTCGTAAATGGAATAAAATTAAACAAGAACATTGAAAATTATTTAGACATATGGAGTCTTAATCAACTTAATAAAGTAAATTCCTGCTTATAATATAAGCATCTATTTGAGGTAATTTATTCTGTTTAATTCGGAAACCTATGGGATGGAAAATAAAGTTATATTAATACTATTTATTGTTCATTTTTTAATATTTAAATCAACAAAACTTTATAAAACATATGATAATTACACAACATTATCCCCTGAAAATATGAGTTGAATATAAAAACATTTTCTGTTTGAAATCATGTTTATAAATGCATGCTATACTTTTCCTTGCAGTCAGAATAGCACAGATCATACTTTGTTTTAAAATTAGAACTCACATATCTATCTATTACAGTTGCATGTTATAAATAAGAAATATGTCAACATGCAACGATTACAGTTCTAGTATAACACAGTAATAACAGTGTGAATTCTGGCTAGTAGCATAGACATTCAGCACCACCCTCCAATATACACATAGAGGGCAAGGTGCCACTTAGGGCTTCCAGGAACTTAATATGGCCACTGAGAAGACATTTTGGAATGCTGGAAATGTATTTAGGAGTTCATCTGGAGCCAGTAGCTCTGACGGTTATTTGGAACCAAAAAATGGTTATTTGGCCGATTTAGTTCAGCAAAACAATAATATTGAAAATTGTCAATAGTACAATGACTTATATCTTCTCTTCTATGAAGTCAGATCCAATAAAGCTCAATTTTTCAATAAAATAAATATGTACTTTCAAGGGAAGCTGTATAGTACTATGAACTACTGTAAATATGTGCACTGAAGCTAAGTCAATAATTAAGTCTACCTCATAGAATTTCAACAAAAGAAATATAACACCTCTGTATCAAGTGGTGATATTTTGTAATAATATAATTCAGATAAAACATATGGTAGTTGGATATACAGAACTTCTGCACAGTAGAAAGATATTGCCTATCTCTTGATATGGAAAGACTACAGATCTCACCCAATTATCCATGTGTGAAAGTATCAATGTGCAGAACGCCAATGGTGCAAATGTAGTAATCATCTATATCCTTTCATTTCACACCCTAAGCAAAACACGGATGTATTCTTACTCGGTCATTTGTATACTGGATTAGAATAGAATTACTAAAAATATATTAAAAAGAAAAAATTATTCTCTCAGATTATATTATTTTGTAAGCAACTATTGGGGTTTGTGGTTATTACAAAAGTAAATATAAACATTGTTTTTTTTATATTTGGGTTCCTTTACTAAAAAAATGTAATCAACTAGATGTGACAACAGAATCATTTGCGCCGCACCACATTTCCTCATATTTATCCTTTACTCATAGAAAAAACATAGAAATAAAATAATGTCTGAAAATAAGATTGAAAAACACTGTGAAGGATTTATTTTCATGGAAATATGCAGAACTATCAATACAGTATCTCTTGAGGTCTTGTCTTTTAAAGATCTGTTACTCAACCCTTTACATGGATCACTCACCTGGGATGCTAGCTGGAGATATTGGGCCTGATCTCGACTGGTTGCTCCCAGCAGGTGATCCCACAGGGGATGGTGATGGACCCCCGCCCTGTATACTCGAGAGATGTGGCGATGCATGGGGTGAAAAGGGCGACTGTGCGGGATTGCTTTGCTCTCCTTGGCTACTCGTAGAACCAGAGGCACTGACGGCTGAGCTCAGCGTCGCTTCCGTCCCAGTCGGCAGGTCATCAATGGAGCCAGATAAATCCTGCAGGTTGGACAAGTGGTTGGGAATGGTTAGAAATGGGGAAAAAAAGAAAGAACTCTTAAGTTATGCTTGAATTGTGGACATAAGTATTTGGCATATAAATCAAAATAGATATATATTAGGCTTATTGTGAACACTTATTACAATGTACAATTATGCATACAATCTATAGCCTGTTATTACTGTTGTCTATAGAAGGAGCTAAAAAATATTTGGTATTTAAATAAAGTACACATTCACAAATGATTTTTTAACCAGGTCTGGCCCACATAAATACAACCCTTCTCAACCATACTACAATCAAGAGTAGTCAAACTAGAATCATTGTTTAAATTATCATTACCAAATCTTTTACCAAAATATCCTTAAACACACTATACACCTTTGAGCTACAGTTACATAGTAGCATTGCTGTTTATTGTTGCAAGGTTGCACTCTAAACATATACAATAATCCACACCATATTCTTGAAATCCCCTTTGGCAATTAGTTAAGGTACCACCAGACCTTCACAGAATAAAGCAGCACACATTAGAAAACAAGTATTCAGATGCAACTTAGTATTCAAATACTACTTACAAGGAAAAAACTGAATTTCCAGAAAATGTAATTTAAAATTGTACTTTATTAAACGTGCGTATTGTAAAATAAATCCAATCGTCTATATCCTGCATTAAAGCTAACCTTTAAAAATTGATTTTGCGCTAATAATTATACAGTTCATGTATTAAAGCAAAGTTCATAAATTACAATAAAGCCATTTCTCTGTGCTTTGCTTGTCTGTGAGTGGATGGGATAGGTAACAGAGAGAATAAGAGTATAATAAAAAAAAAAGTGTAATGTTACAGTACATTTTATTCTGATGGCTTTACAAATCCTCGCTCTGCTAATCCCCTGGGGATGTGTGCTGGAGTGAGTGACAAGTCCCATGCATTTCCTCAAGTTCATGCCTTCCAGGGATTTCCTCTGACAAAACCTGATGTAACTCATTCATAAAAAGCAAAGGAGGTCACGTGTAGCTACAGTGTGTAAGGCCTAAAATATATTAAGAGAGGAGGGAGGGTGAGGGCGGGCAGTGGGCACGCAGCGGGTTCCACCGTATGGCTTGACCTGGGATAACCTTTCAAATGTGATTATTCTTACAGGAAAGAAAAGGATTTCCTCGAAGGAGTCTCACCATGGTGAACACAAGCAATCTGCCAAATAACCTGACACTGAGGCCTAAATAAAAATGACACACCAAAAATAACAAGGCACATATTGCAAACAATAACTGGACATACAATCAATGTAAAGTCACTACAGCTACAGGCTGAAAAAAATGCTTACAATCTTGCTGTAGGCAAAAAAAAAAAAAACATACTCTGGATTTCTTAAATTGACGGCTTTGAAAAGGAGTTGTGCACAACCGCTGACAGTTTTGCTTGCACTGGGGATTTCTTTTTCAGCTTTATTTTGTCACATTATTATTTGACAGTTGTGGTGCGGGTGCAATAATGAGAAAGAAAAAGGTGTTGTAATACTGGACATGCTGTAAAACACAAGTTACTTACTGCATAATGCCTAAACCAGTGGCCTCCATTGTCTCCTTTGATGGAACACTAAGAAGTTGACCAGAGTCCTCATGGAAAACTGGTGGAATATTGCGGAGAGTCTTCACAGACCAACTGTGAACTGTGCTGTGATATTCTGCATTAGCCTGTGCACTTATAACCATGAATTATAGTTGCTACAAACTTTCTGTACTGTACTGCATTTGATACTCATTTCTTTCATGGTAATATTTTTGTAATCCTCGTTGCCTAATCTGAATGAAGCTCATGGAACACTGATGGCCAACAAACCACAGTTTTGGAACCTCTGGCTTAAACAATATCATACTGTTTAAGGTAACTTTCTCACCCCAAAAATCTAATTTTTGCATGTTGTTTTTATTCAATATACATTGCTTGCCATTTGTAAAAGTACATAATTCCCATGATATTGAGAATTGTTGGGGCAACATTATGATCCAAATTATCAGCTCATGAATGCTAATCAGTAACAGTCTGCTGGTTAGTTCCTGTGGTTGTAAATCAGTGTTCACATAAATGTTATCATGCAGTTATATCCCCCACCCTTATCGAGCACACTGAGCTATATATGATCACAATGAATCTCACAAACAATATCTGAGGAATTACTGTAACGAAAAACTAAGGTTTGACAGATGTTAATGTACTTTAAGATGAAATTAACTTGTCCTAGGGTTGACAGAGTGCATTTAAAAATATCCCACTATACTGCAAGGTATAAAATATACGTGTAAAAGAATGAAATCGCACATTTCAGCTTATTTGGCACAATGCAATTAACTCAGTATTTTGCGTCAGTTTAGAGAACTATGCATTTGCATTGTAAATGCTTATAAACACGATAAGGAGGTTTACTGGAGTCCGCACACACTTAATTGTAGCATAGAGTTTAAGATTTATCTCATACACTTGACATGCAATTATGCCCTTCATTTTCAGGAATTAAGAGCACTACTTGAAGCAAGTAAACAAAAAAATAAATGTGTAGTCTAGCGTTTGATGTTAATACAGTGCGACAGAGTTCAGCAAAATGTTTAATTTACATTAGGAATAAGTTGTTAGTATATTTATGGAGGTGTAGGTTAGTTATTATTAGAAAAAAAAGAGACTAAAATGGACATGAACCCCGTTTTTATATCAAAATAACTATTCCCTTTAGTAAGAGAATTTATCAGTGCTATTATATACTCCGCTACATTACAATGCAAACATACAGATAGAGTTGGTTCTTTTAAATGAACACATGAATGCTGTCTCTTTTACACCTGTACCATCAAATACTACTTCAATATATATATATATATATATATATATATATATATATATATATATATATATATATATATATATATATATATATATATATTAAAAGGACCACAGACACTTAAAAATAAAAGAATGTTTAATTTCATATAGTAATGCTTATTTGAAAGTCTGCAATACAAATCTCCCAAGCTTTACTAAATAAATTATATAGAACTATTAATAAATGAAATATTACCCTCTACCACAAAAATCTAATTGGCCTACAAGTGTGATCAAGCTCAACTTTTCAAGTGTCACTACTTAGTTCAACGTTTTGTCAAGTTTTTGACATATATGATGCATAGCCTTCGATTAGGCCCCTCACCATGTGCATTTGGAGTTATCCATGCATGATGATGATGTATGTAATAAGAAGACCATAATCATGTCACCTCAAATGAGCAATACTTATTAATGAAGAGAAGCATACGAATGGGTGATGATATTTCACTTGAACAGCCTTCAGAATATTGGTAAAATACACTTTGGACAAACAAGCAAGGAGGGGGAACAAATAATTAGATTGTGAATTAAGTTATATAGTGTGCAAGAGGTAGTTAGAGGTTACCTAACGTGCGAAAAAATCTTTTTTTAATTCTCTTCAGAGATGTCTGAAAACCGTGAATCCATTACCGGACAACACGAAAATGTCATGTTGTTATATGCAAATGCAATACAGATCAACATGGTTTACAAACAGTAGGTGACCAAGCAATATTTACGTATGTAAAGTGTATAGATATTTTCATGCAGGCATACATACTTACACACAGCCATTTGAATCCTTAATGACAGCCCTTTTGTGCCATTCTGAGAATCTAGCTTAGTTAACTAAGACACTCTGTAACGAATACCACTCTGGAGAACAATTTAGTCAGCAGGGCACCATCTAATTCTTCCTTTACAAGTACGATCAGATACATGATGTCTGTTCACAAAGAGAGAGAAACAAGTATCTAGGCCCCATGCCCACTAAGACACCTTCAAGCAACACTGAGCTTGTATGTCCCAAGAGCAATTATGTTCTAGCACTTAGAACATGTTAAAGGGAACCTACCATCAACAATCATGTGCAAATATTGATGGGATTAATTGAATTAAAGTATGACAAAAAATGGTTATACTGTTTTCGGCAAACACTATTCTTCTTTCTGGTTTTTAATAACAGTGTAGCTCTCCCCACATTTCGCCTTAGGAAAAAAAACAAATAAAAAACATAAGGAATCAGTTTCTATGTGGTCAGATTCAACTTTCTCACCTGCCCATACTCTCCATTGGTTCTTGTCTTTTTTTTTTTATAGTAAACACTAGCGAATTGCCTGTCAAAAAATGACGGCAATGAAATTGTAAGTGAGCTAATGGTGTTTGGTGTATATAATGTGGCTGATTTAGCGTCCTTCGTTTTCTATGTCGTGTGACTTTTTCGGAATATCCGTAGCTGTTTGGTGGTGTTTTGCGTGTTTATGGTGGGGTTTTGCGTGTTTAGGGACCTTTAGCCTGGTTTTCGTTTTGTTCGGCGGCCATTTTTTCTCTCACTTAGGTGATTTTCGGGTCTCTAAACTCCGAAATTTGTGCTTAAATGGAGGTGTAACTTCACTTGCAGAGGACCTGGGTGCCCCCATTTGCTGTGAGTAACCTTTTTATGTGTTTGTTGTTTGTATTTGTTGTGATTGTAATGTTTTTGGGGTTGCGCAGGTTGCGTCCTTGTTTTTTTTATCTCGTAGTTGTTTTTCGGAAAATACGTAGGTGTTTGGTGGTGTTTTGCGTCTTTAGACTGCTGTAGCCTCGTTTTCTTCGGCGGCCATTTTTTCTCTCGCTTAGAGAATTTTTTAGTGTCTAAACTCTTTTAATTTGAGTTAAATTGAGGTGTAACTTTAGTTTTCGAGGTCCTGGATGCTCCCTCTTCCTGTAAGTAAGCTTTATATGTATTTGTTGTGTGTATTTGTTGTATTTTTCATGCTTTCATGTGCGCGTGTTGCTGCCGATTTTTGAAGAGGTCGTAACGTGTCTTGTATTTTCCTTGCGTAACAACGTAAATTTTGCGAGGGTCGCAGTTGCTGGCAAGGAACACCTTTGCGAGGGCCACAGGCTTGCTGTGCGAGCCCGCAAGCGTTGCAACGGCTCGCATGCTCACAACTATATATGTGATACCTCCAAATATTTTAAAAGAAATATTATATTATTATTAAATTATATTTTTGAAAAATGATTCAGTGTTAGTTTACATAGTACATAATGATGGTGATATTACTTAAATTACAGAGATACAAATGCTCTATACAGACCTATTCTGTAGAACTGTGCAAATTTGGATATGGCAAGGGCTGGAAATTGAGTTTGCATTTCAATGTTGCAGTTTTCATCAACAGAGTGACTTTTTGCAGGCTAAGAGGAACAAGGGGTTATCCCCAAGAAAAGATGAAAAAACGGGAGCTATAAATTAAACTGACACAGAACACATTTTCCCCCCATGCATTTATAAGACCATGCTTTAGAAATCACAAAAGTTGTTTTCTTGAAAGTTAAAATTGTTCTGTAAAAGATAAATTCAAATAAACAGAAACAGGCCAATAAGAGACAGAGACGGACTCATACAGCTATATGGCAGTTCACTGGCTGACAAGCCCTCCCAGAGCAGTTTATTAGACCTCAATAAGAAAAAAAATCTTTCCTTCCTTGTTTTACATTTGCGATAAAATGCTGCCTATTAATTTATGTAATTGTAATGAGTGATGTGGGCATTGTCAGCATTTGAAACATGTAGAAATGATTATGACTTAATCTTTTCACTAACATAGAACAGGAATTGTACTAACAGACACTGGCCCCTGATTAATTTTCCAAATCGCAATTACTGGAGCCCGTAATGGAGCCCGTAAAAGTTACAGATATTTAATTGGCTACATTTTGCAACTCTCAATACATTTATGATTTACAGGCTCACTATCACTGCAATGGTCAAAATCGTAGCTCCGTCCTATCTCCTCCTTTGATGTTTCAAGCCGCAATTGTTACCAGTGCTAAAGACGCAAAATCCATATTTAATTGCAACAATTCAACAAGCCTGCAATTGCCTTCAAACATGTAAATGGCAAACGTATCAAAAAATTCCAGGAGTACTAGATAGGACTCGCAAGTGGGTTAAGCACCTGTTCGCAACGCTGCAAAAGGATTAATTGTCCAACAGTCTCAAGCTCGCAAATCTTCAATAACATTTTATTTGTGTTATATTGATCCCAGGAATCAAGGAGTTAATACATATCCGGTCACCCACATGGACTAGAACATATGATTTATTAATTATGGATTTCTATATTTCTGGATGGCGAGTTCGATCTCAAATCGCACTTCTAAACACTAATTGTAATCTAAACTCCATGTTTTACGGACGTCATGATGGCGGCCTCATTTACTATTGGCTCTGTCTAAATTATAACCAATTGGCTTGCTTACTTGATCATGATCATGCCCTGAAATGCTACGTACGGGTTCATGGTTTGCGCGTTGGGGATGTGAGCCTGTAATTGTGGGCTTGAGCAATTAAATACATCTGTAACAGTTTGGAACAAAATGGTGGCCACTGTCATCAGTTCATTCCTAAGAACCCTGTATTCTACAGACACTGCTTTGCTGCTTGGGTATTCCTGGTAAGGTTAAAAGGCCACTGACTGACTGGGTCATTGCTGACAAGACAATGAATAATGCTGACATTGAGAGACTGCAGCAGAATGCAAAGCTCATGGGCTGTATCAAAACATCACATTCATGAAATATCCCTGACACTGCAAATTGTGGTGAACAGATTAACCCATCTATAGCAAAGAGGACCTTCTAGCAGAGAAAGAGTTACAAACACTGTACAGGCACAAAAGACTGGATGGTTACGGTCTTATATCCCAAATGAACAGGAATAAATACCACAAAAGTGATTATTGCTATTCTAACCATAAGGAAGCAATTTAAATGGTAAATATGCATGAATCAAAATTGCTATTTGCAGCATTAAAAGTACTCAAGTGTGAATAATTATTTTAGGAAAGGACAGGCGGCCCAGAACATTGTTTTTGCATTGGTTGTATTATCTGCAAGTGAAACCGCTCTTAAAAATAAGAGAAAATAAAAGAAGTCCGTATGCTTGGCACATTTTGCCTTTACCACTGTGTAAATGACACTGCCATAGTACTAAACAGATTTGCAAACAGATGCAAAATGTTCATCCCAATCCTTAATGGAATGGGTAGTGACAAAATAAATGGGAAAAAAAAAAACTGGCAGTGGTGCAAAGAAAAAAGCTAAATAGAATATGTTTAACGGCATTAGATCATTCACTGGCGGATTATAGCTGGAATCACAAAAACATTGCTATTTGGCAGTCTCCATGCACGAGTGCCCTGGGACTAATCTGGCATGAGTATTGAATCAGGTCACCGTCAGAGTCAAGAGAACAGGTCTTTTCAAATGAAGGTTGAAACTAATGATAAGCGTTGTGAAGATTAATAAACAGCCACTAATAGCCATCTCTATTCACTGAATGGTGGTTCAAAAGAAGAACACCAGGATTCTGGATAAACCTCTTTTATTAGTATTTTCTATATCCTTGCCTGCTTTTTTGACACGTGGCTTTGTAAAATCATTATATGAATGATTTATCTCTTGTTCAGTGTTATGTGAATGCATTTTATGCCCATTTATACTTAGGCCAATTCAATTATTGCAAGTAATGATGTTATAAAATGCTAGCTAACTTAAAATAAAAAAATGTCCCATATTTACAGTATGCACTTTTAAGGAATTAGAATTTATAACAAAATATATCACATATATATAATTAAAAAAAAATATATATAATTTACTTTATTACCTTTTATATGCAATGCTGGGCAACTTCATTACGGCACTATAAGGATGTTTGTATATAGGTATAAGGATGTTTATATATATATATTTGCTTAGTCCTTTTCCGTGGCATGAATACATTTAAAATTGAGATCTCTGCAATTTTACAAAAATTTACAGATAGCGAAGACCTTATAATTCTGCACTGGTGCCATGCATGATTGCATATGCAAATGACAAAATAAAGGCTTAATTTAGTTTTTAAATTGTAAGAAACAATATTTGCTATTATTAATGTTATTTCTTAAAAAAACATACTCTGTTTAAAATATTTATATCAGATAATCATGTCATAATAATAATAATAATAATAGACATAATAATATGTCTGAATTAGAACTCAAAACAGTGTAAGAGTTAAACATATAGAAAATGTACTTGTCAATTGAAGTGCATGGTTCCAAGGATGCCATAGAAAGGAATTACTTATGAAGGTTCTAAATTACCTTCTTAAGATATCTTGCATACGCTACAAGACTGTAGGTGTATTTATCACACCAGCCACAGAACTCTTTGTCTTCATATAAAAATCTAAAATAGAAAACTGCCACAAAATATTTTATGAAGAAATAATTATAAATAAATAAAAAAGACATGAGACAGAAGGTTTTGGGATTTTCAAATTAAATTATCTATGAACACTTTGAGGTTGATAAAATATAAGATACTATTCAGTTAGGTGGCATTTAAATTACATAGAACGGGTTTTATTAGTTTGGACAAGAGATTCATATTTGCCATCAAATTCTGGGTTTATCAATCAATAGCATAATTTAAAGCCCATTCAGAAATTCCACAAAAAAAAAAAAGCTACAAAAAACTGTGTTGAAAACTCACTGAAACAAGTCCTGAAATATGACACAATCACAAGTAAAAGTAACATTACAATATAAATTATGCCATAAGTTATGCCATCGACAAAAAGTAAAATGTTGAGGTATAAAATAAGGAAAAGGATATGCAATAATGATAATATTAACTATATTATTCAGACCGATACATTTTTGTGGTGTGCAGCATCAATAGAAATACAGTAATATGTAGCAAGGCCACTCACTTTCATGAAGTCACCTATGACTGTGCTTTAAGAAGCTTTCCAAAGGCCCCTGGGTTGCATTGTCTAGACAGCAAATGAGCTTAATGACTTTCTGCTTCCTGTGGAATTAGAAAATACCATCCAGATGAGCTTTAGGAGCCAGTGCAGAAAAGCTTTTATTATGCACTCTCTTAAGCAGCTATCTACATTCACATATTAAATACACTGTTGTTAGGACGTGCCCGACTCCCTGTGAGCCTATGGGCGCTATCAATATGTTGCTGGCCGTGCTTAACAGTTATGGTTAACTTGGCAAAAATACTGAAGTGGGTTGCTAGTTCCTTCTACAGTAGACAGCGATTTGTCTGACCCTCTCTGCTATGACCGGCTCATCTTGGGTGACGACCCTACATGATATAGCTCAATGCAAAGTAGTGAATATATATATATATATATATATATATATATATTACTACTTGCACCTTGTTAATAGCTATTGCAAGATGTATATTGTATTATCTTAAAAACTGTAAAACTACATTTCAGACTTCTCTCAGGAAATGGGAGCAGGCAAATATTTGATCTCACCAGTACATCGATAATATTATGGAATCTACAAAAATAGATTATAATTTCAATTTATGAGTGACACTCAGACATTGTAGTACTAGATAGATTAAGATATTTCACCTAGGCACTCACAGAGAAGAAATAGAGTCTGAATGCTGACTTGTGAACCTTATAGTGAATATGTCAACCAAACTGCTTGTTCAGGAGGAAACGGGGGAAAAAATCAGCATGGTGCAATATTATGGTGAAAGTGGCTTTAATCATCTTGCAGTTTGCTCCTCCAGCCAAGTAGCAAAAAAGCTGCAAACAGCAAAAACTTGTCAGTTAGTTGATGGCTGAAATGTAATAGAATGCCTGAAACCTTTTGATAATAGGCGCTCTTCCACAGAAATCATGCGTTGTTATCTTTATAGTTGACACAACTTACAAACAGCCAATTATGTTAGTTGAGCTAAGACTATTTCTTTTATGGTATACATGTCACGTCTGAAGTAAGGTGAATACCTAACTTTGAACGGGGTGATGTCAGGACTTGGGAGGCACAAAGTATTGTCATGTACTGTATATGGAAGTACAGATACAATAAAGTGTTCCTTTTTAGAATTGAGGCGTATGAATATATAAAATCTATACACTGGCAAAGAACATTAAGAGAGACCATGAACTACATATACTAACTAAATATGATTTATAAAAAAGTTTTTTTTATCAAATTATTTAAGTACTCACTGTCAATTCCAGTGAAATGTCAGCAAGATGGTAAAACCTAGCCTGGCTCACTTTGCTGGCATCATTAACACACATAAAACTGAAAACTAAAAATAAATAAATGTTATTTTGTAATGGAGATTTGTAGATTATACTCGCTAGCAAAAACAAGTCTGCAGTACTTGAACAGACCCTGCCTCACTCAATTTTCATTCACAAAATGTAATTAGAAGGGAAAAAAGCTGCCTGATCGCAACTGCCAGCTATAAATTGGGTGTAAGTGACGAGTTTCAAATCTTGTAGGGTGGTTTGGAAAAAAAACACTTTCTGAAAACATTTTAAGCTCAAAACAGGGCCCTCCATTTTCTGCAAGTTGTGAATATTGTATTTTTCCTTTTCTTATCTTCTGTACCGCGCTACGGAATATGTTGGCGCGTTACAAATGAAAGTTAATAATAATAAAAAAAATAATGAAACCACGGTCTTTAAAATATTCTATACATGTTGAAGGGTCATACGGCCGAAAAGTCAATTGTAAAAAGGGAAAAATTAAAAAGAATATTAGTAAACTCAAAATGTTGTTCTCACAACACAAAGTGCAATCCACTATGTAGTTAAGGCCTTCCGGTGCGTCTTTCAAAATCCTTTAGCCAACTTTAGATAAGAAAGCACATCTAAGAAACATTGGCTTTATCTCTACAAATGAAAAGTAACAGCTATATTACAGAGGGCCTGTATTTAGTGAGCATAACAGTAAATTGCACTGCTTATAGTATTGCACAACACCTACACTTTTCTAAACAATGGGATGACTGATGGGATAGCTAAGTGGATGCACTTACGGTTGAATCACAACACTCACATCTCAGGGAGTGTATCAAGCAGCTTAATTATGTTGGGAAAGTGTTGGGAAACTATTTTTGGTGACACAAGATATGTCTTTTATACATTGTACTGTTCCAATGCTTTTGCAAAAAGAGTTTTGTAAAAAGAGCCTCCGAAACACACACACATTTTAAAGACACAAGTATCAGGCAACGTCTAAATCAAATATGTAAGCTCAGTGGAAAGATGTTATTAAACATCAGACAGCAAAGCTCCTTTCCAACATCATAATCGAAGAGGAAATTGTGTTGCCACCATTTTATAGCTGCCAGAGAGTTTCCCATATCTGCGGAGTTACATGTTTGAGACCAATCTTAATTTTTTTCTTTAATACACGTTATAGTACACAATCAGCTATTGGGTGTACATATAAAAACGTGATTACGTTCCATAACAGACTGTCAAGGAACATTCCAAGTGAGAACCAATTTAACAGCTTTACAATGAAAATGGCGACACATTGAGTCAGGTCAGGCTGCATGGAGCTTATTTTTGAAGGAGAACTCCAACGGACTAAACACTTGCATTTATTTAGTTGTCATTTTTCTTGAGAGTTTATGCTTTTGATACATTTCTCAATTGAAAATAATGTTTATACATGGTTTACTATATTGGTTTTTCTTACTATTTTTTTTTCTTTTTGGTGGACTACATAAAAGCCATGTACCACTTCAATACTAATAATGGTCTTTGTGTATCACCTAATGCTTTTTCTCCCTGGTTCTTAACAATTATAATGCCCATGTTACATCGTAAAATAGCCTGTACACTTTCTAACAATGAAATCTACCATTCTTTATTAAAGATGTTTATATTAGTGTCATAAACCTTTTTGTGGGCCACAGTTTGGGAACCTCTGGTTTATTAGATATATACTTTATTGACGTGGAAATCCAGAAGATAGGGGCCCGAGGTTCTCATCGGACCCAGGTCTGCATATTGACGACCACTGCACTAAAGTAGAGTTGGTAAATAACTCTACGCAGTGAAAATCTAGTTAAATTACAAACTGTTAGAAGCAGAATAATTAAAAAAAAATACATTCACTCAGCCAGGATCACTTAAAAACTACTTTTCCCCCCAGTAATATTATGGCAAGGCACTTCATAGATAACTTAAGAGCATGTTCTATATTGCAGGTTTTAAAAATCAATTTACATTGGTATTTTTAGTAACACAGTCTTAAATATAAAATCAAGCCAACCATACCCAGGCAGTTCCCGGGTTACGGACGATGAATAATAATATATGAATAACATGAATAATGATAATAATAACAACAATAATACAAAAAAGGGTCACTGAGAGGCGGACATAAATAACTGAACAAATTATATATATATATATATATATATATATATATTATTTATATATATATATATATATATATATATATATATTATTTATATATATATATATATATATATATATATATATATTATTTATATATATATATTATTATTATTATTATTATTATTTTTTGTGTGTATGCATGTGTGTTTTTGGTAGAAAGTGGCCTGAGCCTTTGGAATAGAGTACAAAATTTACATGTTTTGAATAATCATGTTAAATGAAAGCATAAAATACTGCTAATGCGTTTTTTTTTTGCATTCTTCTGTGCTGAAGATGCAACCAGCATGTTTCTATGTATTAATGTATTATGTGTAATGCTGATTTTGTACATTACTGTGTTGGTGGTACTACTGTTTTAGAATTGACTACATTACAGCCTACTGTTACCTAAAGTACTATTTTCTAGGATGTCTTGTTTGTGCACACAGTACTTGTTCTAGTTTCAGAACCATGGAAGACGAAAAAAATAAAAAAAGTCACGCTGTGTTCCTTTCTCATTTTGTCTTACTTGCAAAGCAAAAGTGTACAGATATTTGACACTTGCTACCTCACAGTTTCCTAGATAGTTGCTCAGTTATACTATAAATTTCTACATCTGGGCAAAGGGATGAATCAGGAAAATCAGAAATGGTCACTAAATACAGGCCCTCTGTAATTACATACATACATAAATATATATATATATATATATATATATATATATATATATATATATATATATATAAATAAATAAAATCATGGCCTAATTGACAGCTGCAGCTCAGCGTGATATTCTGTTCCTTCTGTTGATCTGTGGTGCCTACTCATAAAAGTGCTGAGAGCTCTCTGGTACTGACGCAGCATTCCAGCCAATGTTGGTGCTCTGAAATACACTTCAGTGCTGGTATTAAGATGTGCTTCACTTTTATATGAAATGTTTTTGTAGTATATAAACCTTTTTTGCGCAGTCCCTCCATTATATAAGGCGTACTTCATGAACGGGTTGTGCATACTTACTTTTAGATTGAAATGCACATCTAGTGCCTTTCAAGGCAGAAGAATCATTTCAAAATCACCCTTCTGAGATTGAATCGCATAACTTTGGAAATTCTATAACAAATATTTTTGTAGTTCTTTCCTTCAGTCGTGTACGACTCACTGTGACCATATGAACACCTGTCTGTGTTCCTGGTTGTGCTTATTTGTATGGTTTACATGGCAAAGATACTGAAGTGGGTTGCCAGCTCCTTTTTCCAGTGGGCCACAGCTTCTCTGACACCTCTGCATATCATGCCCATCTTGGGTGACTCGACATGAGATAGCTTACAGCATCATTGAGGTACGCAAGTCCCTTCACCAAGACAAGGTGGAGATACAGACGGGGTAACAAAGATATTAATAGCTAATTTAAGTGTCACCAAACATATATTGGCAAACAAGAACTTTACATAGGTCACAAGAATAGACAGCATATGTTATGCTTTTAACACGGCCCCTCGCACATTGCAGCTGACGTGGGAGCCTCCACCTCAGGCAAATGCGGCCCCTCGCTTTGGGCTTTTGCAGTCCAAAAGTTATAGGCGCTCATCTCCACCAATGCAAGGAGCGACTTTGGCGCTCCTTGCCAGCAACTGCGGCCCTTGCTACGCGAGCCCGCAAGCTTTGGCAACAACCCTCATTGCTGACAACTATATATGTGATGAGAGGGAAAATGTGATATATAACATATGTGGAACTGGTAAGAATGCTCTGCACAGAAGTTAGCTGCAGATCATTACACACTCACAATCAAGACAGATGTATGTACTTCAAGTAGTCCTAAGTAAACACTTGAGCTTTACATCAAGGTTTTCTGCCCAGGCAAACCATGGACATCTCGACTATTGTTTACATATCTGATGAGTGTGATCTCAATTGTTATAGCAACCCAAAGCTACAAGGCAGATGTGTTTCACACATACACAAATGTACACACGGGTGTGGTATCGGAGAGTATAAATATATTGTTTTGATAATTCAATAAAGGTTCAGTTATAGTTTTCACATATCCACAGTGTGAAGTATTCTGACTTGGGGAGTGGTCTTGCCATGGGCCACTAGTAACCTGTATCCAGTATTCTCTGCCTGTACCTTTGGGCCTTGCCCTCTTCAGAAGCCATCTTTTGTACCACAGATAACAGGAACTACACGATTCTGCTGGGGTAGGTTTAAACTAGGTTCATATAAAGCCCCCTTGAAGAAGCAGATTGTGACAGTGACCATCTCTCCTCAATATTCTGCAACATGCTGCTGAGAAATGATCACTGAATGGCTACTCTGCATTTCAGAGTAGGTGTCTTCATGAGCTGCATAGGGCAGACCCAAGCAGGTGCGATTTGTATGATTTTAGGCAGAAAAAAACAAAGCTTTTAAGCACTGCATAATAAACTAAACAACATAAAAGTAAATAGATATATAGGAATATTATTTTCTTAGTAAAATCTAGAAGCATTCTATATCCCTTTAAGCCTTATAAAGCAGTTAAAGTGCAGAAAGCACATTTATTAAAACATAAAGCAGAAAGTAATTTACATGCTAATCCAACTTCCTGCAAACCACTTATGTCCCATTTAAACTTAATTCATTTTTGGTATACCCGATAATTGTAGGCAAATCTTAATTACTCAGGCAATCCTTTAAATAAAAAAAAAAAAAGGTCCCTCAGAATCACAGAAGAGAGCGTTTTTACTCAACCCAAAATTTGGTAGTGGTAAACACCTATCATTTGATATGTCCTGTTTCTGCAGACTTAGGCAGATGTCAACAATGCTAACATACAGAGACAAACTGGTATCCGATTAAATCCAACTTAACTTTAATGCACTGCATTCAATTATTAAATGATAAAAAGATAAGAATGAAAAAATAGTAAAAAAAAAAAAAACAAGAGAGAAATTTCGTTCTGAATTTAAAGGCAGGTTTCTTTCAGCATATTTTTATGCATATCATAGAATATATCAATATATGCAAATAAATATACATCAATAAAGAAGCTGGAGTAAGTTAATGTCTGAGTGAATGATGAAACTCTGTTCCTCGAAGTCATTAATAAAAGGTCCATATAAGGAAATACACAAAAAAATGTTTAATCTAGATAGACAGTTGAAGGAGAAAAACAAAAATAAGATAAATAAGGACAATTCATAAGCTTTGTACCAGTCACAGAATATGTACCAAAGCCAATTATCATACTCACTTAATCGTGCCAACATACTATAATACAGTTCTGGTTTGGAAGGAATTTCTCACAAGAGCTAACAAAGGCAGAAGGTCATAAATAAACTCAGCAGGGCTGACTTGTCGGATCTCATTATTAGTGCTAGAGGCACTTGCTTTGCCCTGGGCTTCGCGTTTATTTTAAACAGCAGACTCTTTCTACCAGATAAATAAATAAGACGAACATTACTTCAACTCCAAGACTGAATTTGTGTTTCATAATCTCCAAAATGAGCACACACAACCCTTCACCCCCCCCCAAAAAAAGAGTATTTGAATGTAAGGGTTATGTATTGTGAGGAGAACCCCCCTGAGATAAACAGGAAGAACCTACAACCAATATAGATGATGACCAATATGGATTGAAATACCCAAAAAGTTTTATTTAAGATTATGTACAGAACAAGAGAGACTATAAGAGATGAGAGAAAATAAATGATGCAAGTTTTCATGAGCATTATTGAAATATAAATTAATACACAAATACTCTTTATGGCTACTTTAAAAATAATCAAAATTTGGATTCTTAATTTTTTTTTCTAATTGAAGTTCTACAAAGCAGGACAAGTTTAAATACTGATATTCAAATATATTACAGGTTTATTACACAATGAAAGTGTCTTGTGAACAAAACAAAATCCACTTAAACAAAAGCCTAAAAATTCAATCCGGAATAGAATCCCTATGGAATAAAAGAAGCGAGAACATAATAAAATAAATTACTTTTTTGAGCAAAAACAAATATCTACAGTTTATTTTCTGAAATAAATCTTTTATTATGGTATATAGACAAAAATGTATTTGCATGTCCCTTTAAAATTTCTAATGTGCACGGGAGCAGTATCAGAGCAAATAGAATAAGGGTCTTGATAAGAATTATCAGCCACAACATTTCCTGTGCTCTCAGGCTGTCAGATTTCAGCAGTAATGAAGAGGGGAGCTGGGTTTCCTTACTGTAAGAACTAAGGGCACGATTACATCTGGCAGGAAATGAAGCAAAGCTCCTAAACTGGTCCTGACATGCGTTATAATACCAGGAAAGCACAGCTGTGTGATCATTACTGCAATTACCAAATAGCATTTACTGCTGACTTACTGTGGCTTATGAGTTTGTGAGGGGGCTGCTGGCATGTCAGAGGTAGTGCCATGGCAAGTCATGTATCTATTTTACTACCAGAGGGGTCAAAAAGAGAGTTTTAGTTTAGACTAAAGGGGATCGGAGCTGGGATAAGCAAGACTTGGTTGGGTATATAAATGTATATGTTGGTTGGTTGGATATATAACTGTAAATGCATACAAGTATTAATTTGTATGAATTTTATAAAACTAAATTTAGCAATAATAAAAATAAATAAATAAATTCATGTGGAAATTTTAAGTTTAAAAGGTATAGCTAATTTAAAGTTTAAATGTTTTTTTTTTTTATAAAAAGAAAGAAAAACAAGAATAAACATACACAAAACCTTGTAATGGTAATTGTGAACGGAGGTAACAAAATAATTCTATAAAAATGAAAGGATGTCTAAGAAAAAGTCCACTGAATAAATGCCCAGATCATCTTCAAATCTGCTGTAGTGCCTGCACTATTCAATGAATAGCTACATCGTACAAAACGAAGCAATTCCTGGAAAAGCTATTTTACTTATTGCTTTTATACATTTCCATGGTGAAAAAACATATTTTTAAAAGGACTACTGGAGTAATTCCTTTAAAATATATTCGTTCTTAAGTAAAAAATAAAATAAAAATTGTGCTTTACATTCCTAGATAAACTGTAAACACAAATGCATTGTAAAAATAGGGAAAACATTTAGAATATATCTCTTTAGTGGGGTTGTAAAAAACCTTAATCTTATCTAATTAAACATGTTAATCAATTAGTCATGTGCTTCATCACAGTAATATACTCCATACATTATGTGAGCAACAGAATGTGAAACTGATCAAGTCAATATTCTAATAAAATCATTAAAAATGTCTTTAAAACAACTATAACATAACCAAATGTGAACAACACATAAAGCAATATAATAATATATAAGTCTTATATTAGAAATAGAAGCTGTTATTTTCTTCAGTTAGTATATGTATTTTTCCTCCCATAGTTTATTAAAATAATGACAACAAAAAAGCAACACAGTTTCAGTGTAGCTTAATCTAAAAAAAAGTTCATATTAGGTCAAAAGATTATGCCATACATTCACATATATTAAAGGACCTCAGAAGTCCCCATATGTGCTCTCCATCATTAGATAGAAGGTGGAAACACATGTGGAAAGAGTGTTTTAATTTTTAAAATTGATGCTGAATTCATGGAGTTATGATCAACTGAAGTCAGGCTATTTCAGTATGTTGCCTTTGACTGAATGAGTATAGAGTTCTGTACAAAATGAATTCTAATTAGAATAAAGTGTAGAAGCTTTGAATCAGGCAGTTGGTAAGTAATTTGTAACTACTCTAGCAGCTTGAGTAGCAACAGAGAAGATGTCTTAGTAGCCAAGGTTGCGGTCTGTGGTGTATGTGTATGTTTGATAATGGCTATGGATTGAAGAGCGAGGCATTTGTGGGCACATTTACATGTCAGAGCTCAGATTCCCAGAATGCAGTGTCATAACTGTTTTTCTCGGAACTCTGAGCTGGAATCAGGTTTTTTCACTTGTTTTAGACATTCAAATGTGAACACAGATGTACTATTTATTTACTGTACTACTGTACGGTGGAGGGCTTCTATCGCTCTTTTGCCCACCATATTATAAATGATTGCTGTGGTGAACTACCTTCTCATAATATATATATATAATTATTCAATTAAAGCACATTGTGTGGGTGTTGTGGTTTTATAAAAAAGTTTACTTAGTAAATCATTGATCCTACCTAAATCAATGCCTCCCACTCTTTTTTTTTTTCAATTGACCAATGTATTTTTAACACACTTATGATTTTTTAATATATATCAATAATAGGTGTTTTAAAAATACATTGGTCAATTAAAAAAAATCATACCTTACTTACCAATGCACCATCACACTCTGTTCTCAAACACAGTGTAAATCTAAAGGACAGTGTGTAACAGTTACAGAACCCAGCCTTATTATTTATAAAGATTCTTGTGGGAGGGCTTCACAATATCTAATTCTCAATTTATTATTGGTGAATTTTAAAAAGGAGTACATATGGCAACTTTTGTGGTACTTTAAAGGAGAGGAAAAACAGCTCTACATGGAAACAAATACACCCTATCCACTCGGTAGTTGTCATTCTCTTCTCTTTATGGTACTTATTCCTTGTTCTTGGTCCCCTTTGTGTAAGTTGCAACTACTCAGGGTTCCTCACTGGTCTGCTTAATTAGTCTCTCACCCCAACAGAAAGTATTCCAGAATCAGAAAGTCAAAGTCCTGTTAGCAAATTATCCTTTGCGGACCATGTATAACCTGATTTAGCATAGTGTGTGTTATGTTGACACCAAACCACTATAACATGTTTCATCTAGAAGACTCTCAAGGTTACAGTGGTCTGGTCCATCACTAAAAATCCAATAAAACAACCCAATTAACCAATGTTGACATCATTACACCTCACAAGTAATTGGTGTGTAGGTTAGTAAACACAATTGTAAAAAATAATAAAAAAATCGAATTTAAGTAAAACTACAAATATTATACGATGTATTAAAATATATAAAAATAAAAAAATAAAAGCATAAAGTGCATCATAATATATATATATATATATATATATATATATATATATATATATATATATATATATATATATATATATATATATATACACACACTCACACAAATCTTTATCAGACTTTCTTATTTATTCGCTTTTCAGTCACCTGCACTTCATCCATTGCAGCAATACCAATTTAGGAATAATTTCCTATAGGGGAAGTAATAGCCTGACCCTGGGACCATACCATTACAGCTGCTCAAATCTCTAATGGTTTCCCAGCAGGGTTCATTTACTAGATCTTGGTCAAAGGTCAGCAAGATACGGATGGCCTGGGTCACTATAAGCAGATTATGATGTATTCTGCAATAGCAGTGTTAAGCAAAAGAAACATGTCATTAATTAAGGACTAGCACTGAATATAAATAAGTCTGGAATAATTTCAGTACAAGCCTTTCAAAATGCAATACTATGGAACCAGCTACCAAGTAAAAGTTTATAATTAATTTAGATTTCTTCTAACAAATATTAATTACAACCACCCTTACTATGTCTCTTACCTGTTTAGATAATTAGCATTATGATGTGCTGTTTTTTTTAAATTATTAATTCTTTCAGTTCTTCATTATTGATAAAGATATGTTACACTTCAATTTTATAAGGTGCTCTGGGGAAAGCACTATATATGTTTGATTTTAAGCTCAAAGATGGTCCCCTCCATTCATTTTTAATGTGTTAAAATTGTTTTTGCCTTGTATTTAAACCCTGTATAGCGCTATGGAATATGTTGGCGCGTTACAAAATAAATAATAATAATAATAATATGGTAGGGACAAATACGTCAATATAATTAATAATGTGCAAGATTTGTAAATAGAGGAGTAGTTTTCTTCTCTATTGCACATGAAAGAGTATGTGGAAATGCTCAGTTTGTAGTATTTTTTTTTCTTAATAAGGACCTAGTGCTGAATAAAATGCTGTAAATGTATAATTAGCCCATGGGGCAATCGGTCAATGAAAAATTGTATAGCCAAGAAGAGCTATATACACACACACATACATATACACACATACATAAATATACACACGCACACTAGGAAATTGATGGGAATAAAATTGTAAGGCTGGCAATGCTGTTTGCCACAAAATGTGAGGCTTTTGCGCATCTGAGCACCATTTGCATGGCGTGCACTGACTGCCGTTGGTTTTATTTTCAAAGTCCTGTGTGCCTGGCGTTGTTCGCCTAAGTGTTACTGTCTTCGGCGTTGTGTATTTTCTAAGTTATGCATGCCTGGCCTTGCTGAGCCTCGTTTTCATCCTGTTGCAGAATTTTTATATTTTTTTGGGCTGCCATTTCTGTCCTTGCTTAGCTGATTTTCGAGTGACGAAAAACGCCAAATATGGCTCCAATTTTTTTGCAACTTCACTCCCAGGCATCCTGGCTCTCCCCCTGTGCTGTGAGTGTTTTATTATTTTTTTAGTTAATATTTTGGTGGTTTTCCGGTGTTTGAGTTGCACGTTTGAACCAACCGCAAGGCTCTCAGTGCAATCAGCGCCTTTGGTGCTCATTGTGGCCTAAGTCCCGCGTGCCTCAACTGCGTGCAGCCCAAGTCCTGCAGCGCTTATTGCGAGCCCTGCAATGAGCACCTTTGGCGCTCATGGCAGCCTAAGTCCTGCGCACCTCGCAGTTGGGGGCGTCAACTGCTCGCCTCACTTGCCATGGTTGCAATTATTTAACATTGCATGACCAACACGGACAACTATATATGTGATTTCATGATAGCTTCAATCAAGTTTAAATAAAAATTAATTTTTTTATGCAAATAATATTGTAACCAATACTTAGATAGGAAATATTATAACTATGCTCATTTAGGCTAAACAATATTAAGAAAAACTGCACCTGACATTTTAAGGTAATAGATCAATCATTGCATTGAGCACTGTGTTGATAAGCACACACAAAATGACATATGCATGCATATTACAAAAGAAATAACTAAAAGATAAGTAGATTATTAGTTGGACACTTTTGTGCTATATCTGTGTAGTTGGAGTGATTAACCAAGACAATTTCAAAAACAGACAATGTGAAGCTGCTATTTAAATACCATGTCCTACAAATTACAGATTTGACATGGTTTATCCTTACAGCCAAGCAGTAACTCCACTGATGTTCCAAACAGTGTATGCATGGACACACATGAAGAACCAATTGCAGTATCTGCCACTACTACCAATGGCACAGGTGTTACAATCTGCTTCTTCAATGGGCTTGATAAGGACCCAGTAAAAACCTACCCAACAGAATTGTAAGGTCCTTTTGCACACCTGTTAGCAGGAGATGGGCCTGTACAACAATAATCACCTCAGCTCCACCAGCAAGACAGGATACCAGGAAGTAGTAGTTACCAGGTGTAACTACATTCCAGAGGTGGATCAAAAGCAATAATCCTAATGAAAGTTTAGGATTAATACACAGAATGAGACTCGCCAATGTGGTTATACAAGTTTAAACTGTAACAACTTTATTTTTGTTCATACATTCTCCATTGACCATCTGCTGGACAGTCATAGCTGGCCCCATCCTTTAGTACACATGAGGATGTCCATGCATCAGGAATCCACTCTAGGTTAAAGTGGGGCACCTGCCCACCAAGACGTCAGGCTTCTAAATTTACCCCTGTGGTGCAGTAACCTAGTTATCACGCAAGTTAACTTATCGTGAGTTGTTGATCTTCCAATGGAACTTCAAGTAGGACTGTGCTGGAGACACTATGTTTACATTACCTGCTTATCTTCCCCTTCCTTAAGCCCCTGTCCCTTTAATCTGATCTCCTAGGGTTATACTCTTGTCTAGAAACTTCATTCTGTGCTGAGTGAACCCCTTATCCCCAGTAACCTTTCGCTCTGGTTCTCCTTGTCCCTAGGGCCCCATCACTATACGTTATTAGGTTCCCCAGTGATACGCCTACATGCAATAATTAACATTACACCCAAAATAACACCACAAAGAGAAACCAAATAATGGAACACATAACATGGCAGTCAGGACCATAACACATAGGGGTCCCAAACCATGGGCCCCAAAACAGGGATACAATCAGAAAATTGAATACTAGTAAGTCCATATTAATCCTTGCCCTCCCAAATGAGTCCGTTTTATAGTCCACAACAGTCCAGTAGCCCACTGGGCATGACAACAGGGACCCAAACATGACTTCTATTATGGGTCAGCAGTATGGACCCATTGCTTGCATTGACTAACAACCCTTATGATAGGGTAAGAACAGCTTATCACAACTGCATTCCCACTTTAATATGTTCTGCTTCCAGCTTACTTTGGCTTTGGGGGCCCCTCGTGTCTGAGTGTTTTATTTTAAGTGCTCCTAAATAGATTAGGGGCAGAACAAAGCTGCTTTGCCCGGTCAATAACAAAAAATAAATAAATTGTGCTTTCATCTTGTACCATCTCTTATTCTCAGCCTGTCAATAAATGACATGGATACAGAGCATCTGGTGGCCTCCTCAGAGACACAGTTTATCCATTTTTCTATTCCCAATACTAAAATAAAATGCATAATTGTTTTTTTCTTTTTCTTCTTCTAGATCAAAGTATGTGCTTTAATAAAAAAAAAGAAGCTAAATACAATGGGAACATAGTCTAGTATTGTATATGAACAGACAAAGTATCTTGGGTGTTGTATTTACAAATTGCATACTCTTTGGGATATGGTTTGCATTTACTATGTAGCTTTTAAGTTTGATATGCATTACTATTACCATGTATGTCTGCATATATATGTAGATAACCATTAACTTTGCACACTGTATATACGCTTTAGTCAAATGTGGGTTTATGAATGAGACAGAGGCAAACTATAATAGCCGAATTTATAAAAAGCATGCAAACTTTGTGGACATTTCACAAGCACCCCAGTGTGTGTCTATATTTATATTTATATATATATATATATATATATATATATATATATATATATATATTTATATATATAAGTTAATGCTACAGTATAACCAATAGTATGCATTAAAATGACATGTAACTTCTTAATTTCAATAAAACGTGTTTATATTACTAATCAAGAGGCAGATTTTTAGTCTTCTTTGATTGTATATAAAGGTACAATAGATATAAAATCAGTTATTCAGATTTAACATATTTGTGAATACTTAATAGCGGCAATCTTTACTGTGTACAGTGTAGGTATATAGGCATGTACAAAACACTGCTCTTATAATGTACATTATACATTTGCTTGTAGTGAACTATTAAACACAATCCTGTTTGTCTCATATATGAACCTATAAGGCCTTCCTAAGTGGGCTTCAAGGCCTTATGACCACTAATTAGATTTCTTCCCTTAAAGTTCACCCTGCCTGGGTGTCCAAATAATTGCAATTAAGGCTGGAATCTTGTAATTAGAAAACAGAGTTCCCTGCCAATAATAATATCCTTCTGATGGCCTGACTATGAAGGACTAATTCACTTTGAAAGGGTAGAAACAGTTGAGAAGTTAATATGTAATTATTAAGGTAGAAAAAAGGCAAACACAAGGCACAGCTTTGCTAAAACTAACTAAGAACTGGTGATTTGAGGGGAGAGTTCAATGGACAATGACTACAAAGAAATGTCCCACATTAGGTAAGGCCATACTTGCTTAAATTGGAACATTTCTAGGATACATATGGTAAAAATATATTGTGCCCAAAAATAACTACAATTATGAGTTAATGCTAAAACCCAGATGTTCTCAAACTAAGCAGACAAATGACTAAACTTCTGGCTTGTTCTACCTCAAAACAATTACTGAAACAGCAATAAAATCAAACCCCTGTGCAATATATCATGCTGTTTAAATGCTTGACCAGCTAATGCATCATAATGTATACATAGAGTTGCTGGTTCACAAAAAAAAAATGAAGAGAGAAGCGACAAAGTAATTCAGTCACCAAAATCAGAAAAATTGTTTCTAATTTGAAAGTGTTCTGTTGGCTAAATTGATATCATAATTACTATATGTTGTTAATAGTAAG
>CM050165.1:149704687-149729687 GCA_027410445.1 Discoglossus pictus
GGGTGTAAAACTCATTTAACAAACCAAAAAACATAAAAAAATAAATAAAAACTAAATCAAAAAAATCAAAAACAGGACAATAAAGTCATAAAAATGAAAAGAAAATTGCTCTGTTCCAAATAATATTTTTATGTGCACTGATACACTGGACAGATTTCACTACAAATTTGCTATTCCATTCAGGGAACACTGTCACATTATATCCAGGTCTAAAGGGTATAGCTACAGTAATCACGCTGTGGAAATATTTTATTTTATGACCATGCTACAAGTATAAACCTTATTCAGCCAAACTAAAGACCTAATTTATTCAGGGGATTCTGAGAACTGTGATATAAATCTTGGAAGCTGTTTTGATTTATATTTGCTAGAGCAGCCCTGAGCTTAATAAAGTACAGTTTGGCACAGATCCTACACCGTACAGTCTATAACAGAGCAGATACTTTAGACATGCAGTTCAACTATATTGTTCTCAAGGATCGGAAAAGTTACACTGCCTGGGCTTACTTAGAGTATTAAAGATATTATGGATCCCCAGTGAGAAATAGGCAGCTATTTGCAAGGATGTCATATTTTAATTTATACAAGCTATAAAGCTATGAACAAACAGTATAAGCACTAAGAACACGACCGAGACTTTACCATGATAGTGCAAAATGGCAGATCTGATTCATGTACATCATTTGTGTTTTGGGGCATTGTATTAGCATTTTTTTTTTTAAGCAGTTGATTGTAATTTTAAAAAATAAGTGAAAGAGAACCGAAGCATGTTGCTATATTTAACCTACTTATGAATTAACAAAAAAAAAAAAAAAAACAACAACAACAACAAAGAAACCCAACAAAATAGAGGTGCTCACTTATGCCCTTCACAGGGAGAAATATCCTGTAGTATATCAGTCTGGTCTCACTAGAGTGGTCCAGCCCTGAAATACCAGGCAATTCTACCCTGAACAGGAGAAACCGCAAACCCCAGATGTACGTTTCAGCCTTCTTTTGGCCTTGTCAGTGAGGTGTAGCTGATGACTCCTTAAGGCACAGTGAGCAATGTTTTTTTTTTTTTTTTTTTACTTATGATTTAATATATTATTTTAATACTTGTGGATACTTAAAGACACAAGAGTATAATTTGAGTAGGATTTGCCTTTTTGTAAAGGGTAACATCAGCAGTCATTATTAAGACATTTAATAATTTAATAATTTATTCAGCCATTTAAAGCACAGTTTAAATCAGTATTTCAGACCGGGAACACTTATTTGCACTCAAAATATTCATAAAACCTCTTTCACCTCAAATGGTAAACCCTCTTCCCAGAAACTCACACTCCAAAATAACTCGTCAGCACCCAAAAATCCTTCTAGGCTACTAGAGAGTGTGTCCTGCTCCACAGCTTTAAAGCAAAGCAAAGGATTGGATTTGCTTGGCTTTAAAGCTGTGGTACAGTGGGCATTTGAGTTGCATTTGAAGGAGCTACTGTATGTATGAAATAGCATTTTGGATTTAAGACCAGGAATGCATTGTCTGCGCATTTACATGTCTCTGCCCAGTGGCTCAGAATGCAGTACCATAACTGTATTTCTAGGAATCCTGAGTGGGTAATAAGTTGTTAAACTTATTATTAGACTTGCAGATGAGCTTACAATTGTATTATTTGCTTTATATATATATATATATATATATATATATATATATATATATATATATACATATACACACACACACACATAAAAATGAATAATGTACAGTATTCTATATAGTAGAGAGCTTTTCTCACTCTAGTGCTCACCATACACTAAATGATTGTTGTGGAATGTATAAACACATTTTATATATATATATATATATATATATATATATATATATATATATATATATATATATATATATATATATATATATATATATATATATATATATGATATATATATATATATATAATATATATATATATGATATATATATATATAATATATATATATATATATATATATAATATATAATATATATATATATATATATATATATATATATACACACACAGACACATATACACACAAAGATATAAAACTATAGCTTAAGGAACAAGAATGAAAAAAAAAAAAGCAAAATAAGACAGATGGTAAAATTTACATAATTTATGCTTTCACAGCAGATCTGAATGGCGTTAAAGGTTCTGAGAGATATTGTGCATTTCTGTTGAGAGTTTGTATTGAAACCTTAAGTTTTCACAGATATATCTGACTGCAACTTATGTGTTATTCAGCAGTTGTGCAGGGAAAAATCTCAGTCTGAACAATTTCTACAGTTGACATTGAAAACAAGGAAGGGTGCTTGCTAGTTTCTATAGAATGGTCCTTCACACTTGCTGGTTTTCACGCCTGGCCCATGAGAGATACCCAACAGTCAATGCAGAAATCCCGAGCTTCCATCTAAAGCAATAGCTCATTTATCAAAATTCTGTTAGCGTAAGAGGCAGGCAGTGCAGAGCTGAAACACAACCTTCATTAGACATGCAGAACATAAACTGCTGACACAAGGAGATAGACAACTCCACTGCACAAGACAAGTACAGAGAGCTAGAGATGGAAAGGAAGAGATAAAATGAGGAGCAATAGAAAGTATGAGAGCTTGAAGCACAGTGAACACTGAGTAAAGATACATCAAGAATATAAAATTAATTATAAAAAAAATTATATTAGGAATGGAGATGAGAGAGAACGACAGACTCAAATCAGAAAGAACACAATACAGAAAAAAGAGAGAGAAATAAAAAAAATTAGAGAAACATAGAGAAAAAGAAAGAAAGAGAATGAAACACAAATATAAAACATGAAAAAGGGAAAGAACCAAAGATTGAGAGAATGAAAAGGAAAAGAAAGTAAGAATGAGAGAAAGATAAATAAAGAATGAGAGAAAGAACCAAAAAGCATAATAATGAAAGAATGAACAGAAGAATGAGAGAGTAAGAAAAATAATTATAAAAAGAATGAAAAGGTGAAAGAAAAAAATAGAGAGAAAAAAATAGATAAAGATAGCGAAAGAATTGGAGGGAGGGAACACAAATACAAAAGAAAGAAAAGGAATACTTTTATGTTTCACAGAATCAATACTCTCACCCACTATTCTCATACTTCTATACAAAACAAACCCTTAATTCTAATTATTGTATAGGATACCCTTATCCAGAGGTCATCCAGTAACAGCCCCTAGCACATACTAAAAGATAGGACCGAGTGGAAATGGATTGTAGTAAACTGCAAAATTATACAGCTAAGGTAACCATAAAAAGGACAATAAAAGATAGCTTAAAAATATAGAAAATAAGTGAATCGAGCTGCAGAAAACATAACCATTCGTATGTATCTCTCGACATCTCTTTACCCAGTTTCAGAAAGCACACAATATGTTATTCCTTTCTCACTGCAGCTTATTTGCAAGGTTCGTCAAGATAATTAAAATTTACTCCAAATTTCAAAGCATTTCTACTGCCTGTCATATTAGGTTAACTACAAGCTACAACGGTGAGAGAGTCTGTTGGCCTTTTTCAAATGCAATCAACATTTTGCCTTTGCAAATTAAAAGTAAAAAAAAAAAAAAAAAAAAAGGAGGAAGAGAGAAAAAAAAGACAAGGAGTTTTTTTTCTGGCAAAGTGGCAGAGCTATGTAAATGAAATAGTTCTTCACAGTTTTATAAAGCTGAATTTATAAACTGTTATACAATAGTGAAAATGTCACTACATCCCATGATTCCTTGGTGCACAAACTGCTACCAAATATTGATACAATGTATTAGCTGCATTGGCCAAATGAATTATGAATTGTATGTTAACCGCTTGCAAACTCAAGAGATTAAGGTTAAGTTGGAGTAAGTGTAACGTTTATTTTAGTATTTTTTCATGTAAAAAAAAAAAAATCAGACACTACAGATTCTCCTCTATCAGAGGCATTCATAATCCATGAAACTTAAATATGCCTTTAAGTGATGCAGTGGGAGGATAAGTCTGGAAATTAAGCAGGTGCTGAAATATCGCAATAATTTTGGATGCTCAAGGAAACAATACAATTTGGCTTATTGTCTACTTCACATGGATTATTTTATTTTCCCTACAACTATGCAGGTTACAAGAGGTAGCATACACACATTCATATGAAACATAAGTGTGTTGCCTTAATGTTACTAGATTAAAACAATATATATTTTTCATATAGAAAAATAATTTTGTGACACTTGAGACACTTATTTTAAAGGACCATTGCTAATAACTACACTTACAAGAATGCTCTATTATTTTAAAATGTAAAATAATAATACAGCCTCTAATTTATTATATTTTATGCAACTATACTGCTGTGTAATATACCAATTCCATGTTCAAGATCATCTCTACAAAGCACATACAGTTCAAAACAATCGAATAAATTCCTCCTTCTTCATGGCATTGCAAAAAACATACAAGAATATCAGGAAAGTAATTCAAATAGCAACAAAAAAGGTGTATGCAAAGGATATATTTAATGAGCATAATATTTACAGGAGCTCCATCACCTCAATGAGAGGTTGGTTTCACCTTAGATCATTAAAAACGGTCTATACATAGAAAGGATTTGCTATAGAGAAAACAGATACTGCTGTTTTTGTTGTAGGCTAATATGGTTCATTATTAGTATTGATAAATTATTGATAGTGGGACTGGATGGCATCTAACGGCATGCTAACATTATGAGAGCACAGAAACAAACAAGCAGAATGGGTTGCTAATTAGCCCATCAAAACAGCTAATTAGTATTCCAGTAATTGCAGAGTAATAATGATACCCAAACAAACCATACTGAATACTTCATAATGTAAAATATGTTACAGTCTATGGTCTGCATTTCATACTCTTTAAGAATAACAAAAATAATCAGATTATGTGACTGTTCTTTTAAGGATGTGGAAGCTTCAGGAAAGGTAAATTTAAAAAGACAGTTAAGATAAAAGCTGGAGGTCAAGATAAAGCCATAGTCCCAATTGTTTAATACCTCTGATCAAAGGATTAGAATAATAAATTGCTACTTCTTTAAGCAACGTACTGCCTGTTTTGCTATCAATTATTCATTGAAGCAAACTATCAATTATTTGAGTTCACAGTGAACAATAATTTCAATTCATGCTTTGAATTTGGGCTCGACACAAGAGACATAGGTTGTGGCCTCCTGGTCTAAAACTATATTTAGATTCCCAAACATGAATGACAGCTCTGCTAAAATATAAAATAAAATAGCGGCAGATAAGTAGGAAGGCAACAAAAGTGAGGAAGCAAATATGTTCCAATCTTACACAAGGCCGCAGAGAGAGTCAAGTGTTGCTCCCGTCATCTTTCAAATTTTCACTTCAATTGCGCTGTCAGGCTTGAAACGACTGCTTTTTTTTTATTCAAAGAGACCCTGCATTCAGAAGCCTACTGTATAAACTCTACTTGAATAAGCAGAATGCTGAAGGTGTGAAGCGTTTTCTCTCTGATCACAGGAAAATGCAGTTAGCTGAGCGAGAGGAGCACAGCAACTCACTGCAGGGAGGAAAAGAATATATTACAGGCACTTGCAAAGTCCTGTTTTTTATTATAAACACGCACATGGAAAAGCTACTGTAGGATGGATAGCATTTTCATAATCAAAATAATACATTTGAAAGCCAACATTAATCAATTTCACACAGTATGATAGACGACTTATTGATGTATACTATAAATTAGAGCAATAAGTGCATATAGAATACTATTTATAAATGTTAACTATGAATATGTAAAACAGGGATTTCAAATGCACACACTTAATAAGCTTGGGCTAGGGAAATCTAATGATGTAGAAGCAATATTAATTAGCTTAAAGCGGCGGTCACTTAAAAATCAAGTTGCCTTTTTAGTTATCAAACACAAGATATTCAGCATTGTTTGTGCACCATTATGACAGGGAGTTGCTTCTATGAATTATTATTATTAACTTTTATTTGTAATGCCCCGACACATTCCGTAGCGCTGTACAGGAGATAAATACAATATTACAAACTGAAGGGTCCTGTTTTAAACTTAAAATCTTTGCAGAAAGTGTTTTTTCCAAAGCACCCTACAAGATTGGAAACTTACTTACAATCTAAAGGACAATGACATTCTAGAGTAATTTGTATTCATATTTTTACATAAATTAGGACTCCACTTGTGAAAACAAGCAAATATTGTATCCACCATGCAGAAATATTTTTCAATAAGGTTTCCAAAAATACCATTATTATTGTATTATTTTTTTTATAAACAACAACAAATTAAAATAAAAAATAGTCATAGTGAATGATTAATACACAAAAGTTCTAGAGAAATCTCCCTTCCTTGAAAAAGAGGTTCAACAAGGTAATAAATGGGGCTAGAGAGGTCTTCCTCACAAGGCTTTCACCTCAGTGAACCTGGGTCAATGTCTGATCTCAGACACAAGTAGTCATCAATATTTGAGGGGTTTCTGGGAGAGTGTTTTCGGTTTCCTTAGAACCATGTAATGGGGTCTATAACCAAAGGAAGGTCAAGAGCCATCGTTCTGAATAGGAGATTGTGATGAGTTCAAGACTGGGAACAGAGAAATTGATCATGTACAGCAATATTATCAGACAACTGTCTGAGATAAAGAGGGGGTAGTAATGAAAGAAGATCTTTGGAGTTCAGTGAGATCAGAACCATAAGGTTGCTTTGGTGGGGAGGATAAAAGGGAGCAATTAGATGTATGGATTCAACGGCTCTTAAGTAGGCTTTAAAAGTAATTGGTAAGGCAGAACAAAATATCTGGCTGTACATGGGGTATACCTGGGGACACACAAAAAAAAATTGAATATGGTCTCCAAAGAGCGCAAAAACAAGAAATAACCATCTTCTTATTTTCAAATAGCTTCATTAAAATATGAGGAAACATAATACTGATGTTTTTTGACAGAATTATTAAAGGACCTCTGTAGTTTTGTAAAAAAATATGAAGTATATAGCAATAAAAACACCATTAGCAAGTAGTGGTCTTACCTGAGACAGTACATTTAATAGACAGTATGACTTGGCTGAATATTCAAAGCACCATAGCATTAGTCAGCAACCACTGAATAACATCTAAAAGTCAGCAAGTGATTGTTTTAATGCTAGCGTTCTGTTCTCTGATTTTCCTGCTTTGGGATTAAGCTGAACAAACTTATACTTCTTTACAACGTTATCCCTAGGTCAAAACAGTGCTAAAGTCGTTCAATCCTTTGCTTGATGTTTTATCTACTCACTAAATAGCAACAAACAAGTACAATCAATTACAGTGTTTTAGAAAACATAATTTATTGCGCTTATTGTTGAAAGAGACAAAGGGCTATGTCTCAATTTTAGATTTTTTTATTACAATAATATGGTCTATGAATGATAAAATTGATGAGAAAAACAATAATATCAACATCTTTATTTTTAAAAATTTAAGTCTAGCCAAGAACAACATGTTCAACATATTGTAAATTGAAACCGTAATTTCAGATATTTGCAGAGGAAAATAATCAGGCAGTGCTTTATACTGTACTACTTCTATGGGATCACAACTTTATAAAAAAAGATTATAGGGTTAAAAGTACTGCGGGTGCTTTGGATATTTCAAGACTAAGTATAATTCTGGGCTTATGGTAGCATTTTTTTTATGTTGCTTCATGTATTTAAAATTCTGAAAAAAGATTTCAAAGTACAAATCATTTCAATATCAATGGATTACCAGGATCTATCCCTCTTCACCTTCGCATGTCTTTGGCAGCACTGACAGCTGCAGTTACAGGAGCCATCCAGCAGATGGCGCTGTCAATTTTTGGGTGCCGTCATGTTTGATGTAAGGGAAACAACTAATCTCCCCTCCGACTTGGCGCAAGTCGACGGCGCGGAGTCGACAGCGAGGCCATCGCTATGTTCGGTGCGGGCACTCGGCCCCCCAGGGCCTCGGGCGCCTCTCTCATAGCTCAAGGACTCTTCTGTCGGCGCGCCTTATATGAAAATCGGCAGCGCCATCTGTCTGTTGTCGACGGGATTGCAGCTGTCAGATTTTGTGTCGGTGAAGAGGGAAAGGACCGATTGCCATACAGTGTCCGGTTCATGAAAAGCCATACAAAATAACTACACTTCAAAACTGCTATTATGGAAGGTCACTGAGAAAGTCAGGGTTATCCAGCTGGAAAGCAGTCACTTAACCAGTGACATTTATGATCCACTTCAATCATGATTAAGATGGCCCACAGAAACAGTTCTGGTGGAGTACAAAATAATGCTCAAGTGGCAAGAGACAGGTGTGCGGTTTAATTGTAATCTTCTTTGATATTTCTGAAGCATATAATATCATGACGCTACTGAAGGCAACCGTTTGCATGATTCAATAACTAGTTCAAGAATTTCATAAATGGCCAGATACAGTATGTTATGGAGCATGCACATTGTACCTATTATCTTGTGGCATCTCTATTACATTTCTGATGCACATGCTAATAATACTTGGTTACATTAGAAAGCAGTATAGGTTACTACAGCTGCTTTATGCATGTAGGAATGGTCCCATTATCTTCAGTAGAAGTCTATGTGATCTTGTAGAGTAGCGAGTATAACATCGCTGACATTGAAGAATAAAATATAGGCAAAGAAGGCTGATAAAACCTCAGAATATTTCAACTTGATTCATGAGTGAAATGTTTGTATCTAAGGAGTTAAAATCATATATTAATTAGTTGACTACCCATGAAGAATTAGCCATCATGGCTCATGTTGGTGTGTTTTTATTCCTAGATCATTATACCAAAACTTGTATGTGACTTTTGTATAGACTAAGTCACCGCATGCAAGAGGGACACATACTAGTCATTACCTAAGGAGACACACTATTGGTATAGAAGATGACACAATGTGATACAGGAAGGTTTCAGATATTAAATACATGAAAAATATACAAATAAATATATTAGCAGTTTGGAAGTGTTAAATAATTGAGCATGAAAGTAGAATATTTTCTATACAATAACGTCCTCTCTCTAAAGTCTCATTCTCTATTAATTATCTCTCACAGTGGCGGCTGATAAAGAAAAATAAATCATGTCCAGAGATATTTAGTCTGTCATTTTATATATGTATGCCAACTGGGCATACTCCGCTGCATTATCGGACCCCACTGTGAAAATTAATTTATAGCCCTAGATCATCAGGATTAGAGACATGGAGGCCCAGTATAGATAATTTATATTTTAAATCCCCAACTTTCAAGCTCCGCTTTCAACACTTCTGACACAAATTTTAACAACCAATTGCAATTATATTTATATAAGCTACTTGCATTTTTGTGATTTACATTTTGCAGTTCCTGGGACCTTTGCTGTGTCACATTAAAGGTATATCAAAGTTTCCCTGTTTCACCTTTTTTTCTTATTTAACCTATATTGCTTATATCATTAACACATATTACATTGAGTCATTCTAAACACATACAGACTTATTATATCCAAATTAATATTGTTTTCCACACCTCCAGAGATGTTTACATAGGTACAGTGTACCTACTAATAGAAACCCTTTAATAAACTTCAAACCAGCAGCAGCGTAATACAGAGATGCAAACAGGACTGCTCCTTACTTCCTGTTCCCATGGAAAAAAAAGGACTACACATCCAATTATGCTTCAGCTGACTGTGATTGGCCAAAACAAATGATGGATTTTATGGTAATTTTAGCAGGGATTTCAAGGGGTGTTCACTCACAAAATCAACTGCTTGCAAACTCAAGAGATTAAGCAAACATCAGGGTAAATGTTTATCTTGTTATTTTTTCATGCATTACTGATTCTCCTCTATCAGATGCACTCTTAATCCATGAAACTTAAATATGCCTTTAAGGACTTGTGGCCCCATTTATCCAAATAATTTCCCGTTTCAGAAAATAAAGAGAATATAGCTAACTTCCATTAAGATTCTTTCATTTGGCGATAAAAAAATAAAAAATAAAACAGTTGTGAGTGTTTTAAGTGTTTTTTGGTTGAATAACTGGATTTATTCTTTTATTAATAAAGTTTCTTGTATTTTGCAACAGCATCAAATCCCATTGAAGAGAAAAAAACTGTATTTGTAAAGCTGCTACTATTACTAACAAGAGTGTTGTTTAAAGAAAATGAAATTATGCAAAATTTCACTGCATGTGAGATTTATTAAGCATCTGGAAAAGTTGGATTTGCGCCTCCCTCAGCGTTTGGCAGTATGGGGCTTTTGCTCCCTCTCTCCTCTTATTCTGCCAAATGTGAAAGGTGAAGTTTCCATTTGTATTTTTCTTGGTAGTAAATCGGCAAATCAGCCGAGACTGGAAAAAAATGAGTTGTCAAACCATGGGCTATGTATGCTTAGATAATTCTTGGAAAACATAGCAATATTCATGTTTATACATCCTTATACAGTGTGAAATCATCTTCACTAATTTTAAGTTTAAAAATAGAAGGAATCCGCATCTTTAAAAGACCACTGTGGACATCAATTTAACATATCATCTTTTATAGAACTACATATGAAAACAACAACAAGGTTAATATATCAACCATTTTGCATTTTATCAAGTTTAGTTATTTAAAAAAAATGCATAAAATCTCGCTCCTAAGCCACATATTTTTATTATTATTATACATTAGCATCAGCCTCAAAGAGGGCCCTTTTGATCTCTCACACATGTAACAAGCAGGGTTAGTGGTCCCTGCATGCAAATACTTCAAGCAGCCAGCAGATGGCAGACATAGGAACATGTTCCTGTATATTGTGTCTAAGATGTTCTATGTATATTCAACTTACAAAGGAAGTCTTAATGGCATACTTTTATTAACATGCCTTATAAGTTGGCAGTTATAAAATTAATTGGATTTTCTTCTTTTAAATCAAATTATATTTTATATTGTAAATGAAACAAGAAAAGTCAGTGTTTTTTCCCTCTTTTTCTACCACTAAAAATGTGCATCATGGAGAAATATGCTCCTATTTGACCTCTACGAAAGAAAAAATAAAAAAAACAATAGTCTCAGCAGCTCCTGCTTTTCAGTAGAGTTTAAGGAGCGCAGAAATGACTTGCAATTCCTTACACAGACTGGAAATAAATATACCACTTATGAATTTGAAAGGTTTTCTTCCTTTCTAGTCCTGAATGGAGCTTGTGCGTTCAAAATCGTGCTGCTATTTATTTCATGACAAATTGCAAGACTGAATTCACTTCATGCAACGCCACATAATGGTAATGATTAAGCCAATTGCATCACAGTGCAGCTTACAAGCATACACAACAGCGGGTTTACAGCTAAGCTTCAAAGCTGGAAAGCACCAGGCATTTTTCAAGAACTCCTGCAGAGAAAGCAAAACTTTCCATTCAGTTAGCGGTGCAATTTATGGGTAGCTTTTGCCACTGCTATTGACAGAACTAATGTTTGCTGAGGTCTACCCATGTTTATAGCGTTATTTCATTTAGCTCCATTTTCCCTGTGTGTTTTCAGAGCAATAGCAACCCTTAGGAAAGTGAAAATCCAACTTCTCCCAGGGACCACCAACAGGGTAGGATTCTAGGATAGCTCTGTCTAAATAAGACAACTAGATTAGCAGTCAGTCAAATATTGGTTATTTCAACTTCCTCATAAACTGTATAAGCCCAGTGGCTTGTATTTAATCTGTGGCAACCAAATTCCCAACAGTCTTTCAAATATGCCAGAGAAGGAGCAAAAAAACATACATTCAGATTTCCCTTAGCCTAATTCAGTATGGCTTTATTGTGGCTGAAGTGCCACCATAGAATTATATCTTATTTTATTTATATATATGTATACATACATATATATATATATATATATATATATATATATATATATATATATATATATATATATATATATATATATATATACACACATATACACAAGCATTGAGTTGGACTGAGACTATAATTAAGTAGGGGGAGAAAGCTATCCAAGGAGCCAGTGAGGGGGAGGGGAGTGGTACCTGAAAGACAGCATTTCCTAATGTTTCACAGTGTGTTTGCTTTGCTTTGGGATTTTCATTCTAAAAAACAAAACAAAAAAACAAAAAAAAAACAGATTTGAATGTATAATTTACCCGGTGGCTTGACTGTGTTAGCCAATGTACAGGAATAAAGTTGTGTTAATCATACATTTCTGTGAATACATCCTACATACAGTTGTACACTTGTTTCAAAGAGACATTTCTTACTAAAATACAACTTCTATAATGCCCAAAACATGCTCATTTAAAATGAATTGTAGAAATGTTTGGCTTGTGAACCGGAGAGAGGTAAAATTACGTGTAAAGTTAATAAATAATAGGAATCTCAACAAGTGTGTGTGTGTGTGGGGGGGGGGGGGGGGGGGGGGGTCCCTAAATAAGCTTTAAAAAATGAATGCTATACCCTAAAACAAAGAAGGGGTTAACATGTATAACACTGCTGCCAACTTTAGCATTTCTTAAACAGATTGTTAAGAGGAGGATTGATATATACAGTTTGAAAACATATGCACTATAATGACTTATTGTTAATGGATGTTGCAATAAATATTTGCCAATGACAAAGTACTTCTAAAGGTTAATAGCTTCTGCCTTTAACATTTCCCTGGATGTAAACCAAGAAATGACCTCCCAGAAGGGTTCACATATATGTAACATCTTACGGTTATATATATATATATATATATATATATATATATATATATATATATATATATATATATATATATATGTCACACACAAATTATATAATATATATACATATATAGATGTTGTTTAGTCATTCAGTTGTGTCCGGCTCACTATGACCCTATGGACCGCAACACAACATGCACATGTTGTGTCTTGTTTTGCTAATCCATAGGATTTTCATGACAAAGATATTGGAGTAGGTGCAGTGGACCGCAATTTGTCTGACCTCTCTACTATGACCTGCCATCTTGGGTGACCCTATATGGTAAAGCTCACCTTTCGCTCAAAAATGTATGTGAAACGATAGATTGCTAGACTGCACTACTGACCAGACATGGCTGTGATTTTACAGAACGTACCGGTAATCTGTGGAGCATTGTTGAAATGGTTGCAGGAAGAAAACATTATAAAGAGTGAAAATTCCACACATTTTTCACATTTATCACAATGCAACTTCTACTATATATTTGTCAGGCAGTGGATTGCAGAAATTGATTTTGGCAAAACAGTTTGAATTGGAATATGTGGCTCACAAACTAGTAACTCAAGGCTGCACAATTATGAGTACCTGGTTGTGTGGAATTTTTAAATGTTATTTCTGGCTTGAAAACATCACTATAATAGTTGTGGATCTGCGGGACTGTTCAGAACATTTTGCGATGTTGGCAAAGCGAAGCGAGCCGTTGAAGCACGCGGGACTTAGACCGCAATGAACGCCAAAAGGCGCTCATTGCAGGGCTCGCGATGAGCGTATTGATCCAGAAAGTAGTTACGGGCGGAGGACAGAAGACGCAGAGGAGGTAAGTGTGGAGCTGCTGTCAGGGTTGCATCCAGGTACGAGACACAGAGGAGGGGGGGACGGTAGATAAAAGGGAGGGAGAGGGGGAAAGGGAGAGGGAGAGGGGGAAAGGGAGAGGGAGAGGGGGAAAGGGAGAGGGGAAAAGGGAGAGGGAGAGGGGAAAAGGGAGAGGGAGAGGGGAAAAGGGAGAGGGAGAGGGGAAAAGGGAGAGGGAGAGGGGGAAAGGGAGAGGGGGAAAGGGAGAGGGGAAAAGGGAGAGGGGGAAAGGGAGAGGGAGAGAGGGAAAGTGAGAGGGGGAAAGGGAGAGGGGGAGAGGGGAAGGGGGAGAGGGGAAGGGGGAAGGGGAGAGGGGGAAGGGGAGAGGGGAAAAGGGAGAGGGGGGAAAGGGAGAGGGGGGAAAGGATACACAAGGGGTACACAAGGGGGAAAGGATACACAAGGGGGAAAGGATATACAAGGGGGAAAGGATACACAAGGGGGAAAGGATACACAAGGGGGAAAGGATACACACGGGGGAAAGGATACACACGGGGGAAAGGATACACACGGGGGGGGGGACATGGGGGGGTGACACAGGGTGGAGAGGTGGGGAAAAAACACAGGGCGGGTTGGCCAAGACAAGTGGTGGGTTAGCCATGGTCAACAATCAGCGCAAAGCAACTCATTGTGTGTCTCGCGATAAGTGCCCAAGGCGATCATCGCGAGGCCTGTAAAGTAGACGCTGGGAGCGGCTCGCGCTCATTGCGTGGCCCACAAGTTACAGGGGGGAAGAGCCAAGCATTGTCTGGCAAACAGCATTGCCAGCTTTCAAATGTTACTCCCATCATTTTTGACGGGCAATTTCCTAGTTATAAATATATGAAACATTTTGCATCCTAAAAAAAAATCTGTCCCATGACATGGCTTCATATAGTAGTATACACTGCTTGAAACATGGGAGTATGAATGTATATTGTGTGCGCAAAACATTGAGGTCTCAATGTGTGGGAGGGAGCTGCAGTCACAGGATGCAGTCAGACAGCTGTTGTGTGGGGGGAAAACTTGAAGCAGGCTGGCGATGACCAAGAATAGAATAGAAATAACGGCTGAAATGAAACACAAACCAACTTCATACATCAAGAAATGACACCACCTGGGAAGATTTAGGTGATATTTTGAAATTGAACCAGGTATATGAAACATTGTGAAATCACTTCACATTGTGTGTTAAATCAAAACTATTAACACCTTTAACACAACGGAAATAGGAAGGTACATATCCCATAAATCTGCTTATACTACTTACACTAATACATGGCATAAATAAAGTAATGGCAATGGCTGTGCAAATAGTTGTATATAGATCAAGCATTTGATCAGACAGAACAAGCTCAATAATTCTATGACTCCTGTCACCCTTAGAAATGTGATAAACATACGAAGTTTAGAATAAATTGGTTGTCATGTATTTTAAAATTGATGTGTTTTTTTCAGAAATGAGATACGCAAATGTTTTGATTCACAATTAAATATGGTTAGCATTTTTTGGGCAATGATACAGGACGTGTGGTTACGATAGGATTTGTCACTTCAAGCAGGGGTTTACAAAATGTACATGAACTCAGGATCATGTGGAGTCAGGCAAATATTTTAAGACCCAGGGAAGAGATTATTTACAGAAATACAGTGCCAAATGGAAGACTGTTGTGCAAACTAATGCTCATGGATTGAGAGCTGGCTAAAAGAAAGGAAGCAAAGGGTTAGAAATGGAACATATCAGTTTGGACTAATGTGGTAAGTGGGGTTCCTCAGGGTTCAGTATTAGGTCCTCTCCTTTTTAACATATTTATTAATGACTTAGAAGTAGGGTTGGAAAGTATTAGATAACTAGAGGAGTATTGATCCGAATGCCAAAATATAGGGACAGGGTGGAATTTTATTTTTTCCTTCTTTTGAGACCATTGGCAACGTTTTTTTATTTTTATTTTTTTGCCTTTTTCTGGATCAACTAACAATTAATCTGCATATTACAAAGTGCAGAGGCGATGTAAAAAGATTGAACTTGATGGACTAATTTTTTTTCAACCTCAATTTCTGTAACCAAGTAACTATGTTTCAGTGTCAGTTTTCCATTTAATCACAATCAATTTAATTGTTATTTTCACAGATCTTTACTACTTAAAAGTTATAAAACCAGACCATTACACTGGCCCTTTAATTCTAGTCAACCCTGTTCTATCACTACAGTGTCTATGGAATAAGCAAAAGACAAATACATTATGCCTTTGGTTTACAAACACTTCTGCAAAGCTCTTGTATCCTGCCAGTTCTGTTACTGTCTGTAGATAGGTCTAATGTTTTAGTTTTTTACGGCCTGGCCCAGTTCCCAGCTTTTTCACTAATTTCTAGCAATTGGAACCTAGCATTCCTTGGAATTATGAGCCATGCCACTGCCTGCTATGCTGAGGAAGAACAAGATATATTACAGGTCACTTGGCATGAGAGACTTAAAGCTTATTAAAAGCAGCAACCTCCTGTTAAAAGGTTTCCTAAAGCAGCAGTACCCCTGGCCTTTAAAATAAGCATGGGGCAAAAACATAAAGTAATCAAATATGACCACTAATCTAATGCATAATTTATATACAAAACTTGACTAAATTTAAAAGGTCACTTAATTCAGTACAATGTGGAGTGCACAAATGTAAAGATCTCCTAACAGCATGTTTAAAAACTTTTTTTTAATTTTGAAGTCTGTTCTTTTTACAGAGATATTTATTGATTAAAGATATGTTTACATGTGTCACTGGCAAGCTGCCAGACAGACAGACAGCAAGCTCCAGAGCAGTTGAAAACTACAGTTAACCTTATATAAATTAATCTGTGCACAGAAAGGAGTGTTAGAATATTTGAAATAAGTTACTTGTGGGATAACTGCTGGGCTGTAGGATTCCTGAATGCGAAGAAAAACATATAACTCATTCTCTGCGCCGGAGCTACAACGGTTTTTAATCATGGAATTGTAAACAGATCTAAAACTTTTGTTTTTTTAAACTGTTATAAGTGTAATAATAGAAAAAAAATAGATAATTTTTGACAAAAAATATTGTGCTCTTTCACACCATGAAGAGCACTTATGGTGAGGTAACTGGCCTTTTAAGGAAAGCTTCCAACTCCAAAGTATTATCCATGGTGTTAAGATCAAGCCACAAAATTAGCATAACTACATGACATTTTTATATATTAGTTTACATGACAATCCCTTCTGGATTGCTACCTTGGGGCTTGTGTATCTCAATGAAGATGTGAGCTATACCATGTAGGGTCATAGCAGAGAGGTCCAACAAACCGCAGTGCACTGGAGAAGAACTGGTAACCCACTCCAGTATATTTGCCATGAAAATCTTATGGATCGACACAACAGTTCAAAAGATGTGCCTGGTGTGCCTAGGTTCATGGAGAGTCGGCCTCGACTGAACGACTAAACAGCAAATACCTGACATGCATTGCAAACAGGTTCCTAAAATGTAAAGTACCACTGTGATTTTTTTTTTACATGGTCTTTTGAATAACTAAACTTAATAATGTGCAAAATATTTTAGAAAGCAAAATAAATAAATAAATAATTAATAAAAAACAACCTTTATATTATAAAAGTTAATATGCAAATATACTTTATGGAACTGTATCATATTCTCTTCGCCTATGCCAGATACTTTCTCCTGTTGAAAGCAATGGCAGATGTAGATTGCATATTCCAACCGTGTAGACAGAAGCTTCCTCTGTGTACCCTGTATGCTAATGAGCTTTCCAATAGCATTGTTGTAAACTCGAGCAATTTTAGCTGCCACAATTTAATTGTGTAGATATGATCTTCCAGTGTTTTCAAACTCTCCTCAGAAGAATTTAAAATGTATATTTTACAGCAGCATAATTGCACATAAAAAGTAATAAATTAAACGCTGAATATGTTACATTGACGGCAATAAAAATTTAAATCCTGGCAATGCTGTTTGCCACACAACGCAAGGCTTTCCCCCTACCTCTAACTAATGAACAGCCTAAGTGAGGTTGGTAATTAATTTTCTTTTGTTGGCCTCTGAGTTACGGGCTTTGGAAAAAAATGGCGGCGGTTGGAGCTTTCTTTGCAAGCTCGTTTCAGTCCTTGCTATGAGTGCCTTTGGTGCTCATTGAGAGCCTCTCTCCCCCCATCTAAGTTGTGGGCCTCGCGATGCCTCTAACCCCTCCTCTACGGGCCTTGCAATTGCGGATCAATTCAAACACATAACATTCGGGCATCGCGATAAGTGCTTTCAGCGCTCATTGCGCATGCCCAATGCGTAACTTTTAACATAGCATTATGGACAAACTCGCAATTATGACAACTATTATTGTTGATTCTAAAAACATCTTGCAACGTGTATTTCTTCAAAAGTTTTCCTTTAACTTCAGATGGTTCCGATTTTTTTAAATATTTTTGTCAATTTACTGGTAAACTGTTTCTTTACAAAATGTTGGTTGATTTTTCAGTATACTTTGAAGTTGTTAAATGATGTAAAACCTTGAAGATATAAAGTGACAAAGAACTTTACAGACTATTTATATATATAAAAAAAAATGTGCAAGTTATCTTTTATATAAAAGTGCTGCAGTTTCCTTCAAAATTATGAAATTCTACTTTGAACTTAAAATCAATATGCTTACAACACATTTAACGTAAGTGTTTGAAGGCTTCATTATATATCCTCAGTGCTGGGAAACCAAACACAGAGCATTTTCAGTAATCCGTGTCCTTGAGCTCCTGTGTTGTCTGTACATGCTAATAGGGAGAATGAGGGGAATTAATGAGCAAGAGTAGGGTGTATGCAAGCTTTACAGTTTCATAAAATGCTTTCAGCTTGTTTGTAATATTTACATCAACAGCAGACAAAAGGTAAAACAAGTGTAGCTCAGCGTTCACACTGGAATATGTCTTCTAGACTTTGCAGAGACTGAAGATATTAAAATGTTTTCCTTAAATTGGCTTTTTTGTAGACATGCTTATGCCTGCATATATTGTTTAGAATAAATAGGTTATCTGTACAGCAGCTACTGCGCTGAAACTCAAGAAAAGTATGTTTTCTAAAAACTAAAAGACATTATACGGTAAAAATCACTATTCTTCAAATCATTATGTACTTTAGTTGTTTATAAAGGTGAATGTATGTTTTTTTTGTTGTTATAAATTCACACACAAGAAAATTATTTATTTGCCCATGACTTCTGGAATAATGGTTCTCAACAAGGGTCTTACTCGGGAACAGTAATTTCTAAAGACAGGGAAACCCTGTTTAACGATACCCTGATGAGCGCCGATTCGCTATAGCTCTCTCTTTTCCTCCAATTCCACGCTCAGCGCTAAACCCTGCAATATTGAGATTTTTGGGTGCCAAATCTTGTTTTGCCCGTACTGCCGGCCGATTGGCATATAGCGCTGTCTGACAACTTTGTCGTTAAAATGCCCTGTTTAGCACAATTTCACATATCGCTCCTGCATGCACAAACGCATGTGAAGCGCTAAACTGGATATTCCTGAATTTATCAAATAGGGAAGATTTAATAAAGTAAAATAATCTTCATATACTATTAAAGCCCAAGAAAACAAACATAGATAATACCCAAAAAGGAGCATATGTGCTGCCCATTCTACCTACTTACAAATTAGCTTAATTAAGCATGTTTAAAATTCGTTAACTGTGTTTAACCTTACCACTCCCACTGGAAGGCTATTCCATTTATATACTAATCTTTCTGTAAAGTAGTACTTTCATAATATTTATCTTTTCTGTTTTTACACACATTATATATATATATATATATATATATATATATATATATATATATATATATATATATATATATATATATATATAGAGAGAGAGAGAGAGAGAGAGAGAGAGAGAGAGAGAGAGAGAGAGAGAGAGAGAGAGAGAGAGAGAGAGAGAGAGAGAGAGAGAGGGAGAGAGGGAGAGAGGGAGAGAGGGAGAGAGGGAGAAAAGGAGAGAGGGAGAAAAGGAGAGAGGGAGAAAAGGAGAGAGGGAGAAAAGGAGAGAGGGAGTGAGAGGGAGAGAAGGAGAGAGAGGGAGAGAAAGGGGAGAGAAATAGGGTGGGAGAGAGAGGAGAGAGAGAAAGAGAGATAGAAAGAGAGAGAGAGAGAGAGAGAGACAGAAAGAGAGAGAGGGGAGAGAGAAAGAGAGGGAGAGAGAAAGAGAGAGAGGGAGAGAGAATGGGAGAGAGGGAGAGAGAATGGGAGAGGGAGGGAGAGGGAGGGAGGGGGAGGGAGGGAGAGAAGGAGGGGGAGGGAGAGAAGGAGAGGGAGGGAGAGGGAGGGAGAGGGAGGGAGAGGAGAGGAGAGGAAGAGGGAGAGGGAGGGAGAGGGAGGGAGAGGAAGGGAGAGGAAGGGAGAGGAAGGGAGAGGAAGGGAGAGGGAGGGGGGGGGGGGAAAGAGAGGGAGGGGGAGAGAGAGGGAGGGGGAGGGAGAGGGAGGGGGAGGGAGAGGGAGGGGGAGGGAGAGGGAGGGAGAGGGAGAGAGAGGGAGAGGGAGAGAGAGGGAGAGGGAGAGAGAGAGGGAGAGGGAGAGGGAGAGAGATAGGGAGAGGGAGAGGGAGAGATTTCAATTTATATGGACATTTTATTTAGAGCGACAAGTTTTCGAGAGATGCAAGTCTCTTTTCCAGCAATATTGATTGGATGTTACAAAGTATGTCTTCACAAAAAGAGAGGTGCTCATCTGAGAATGAGCAGTACATTAGTAGATCTGCTCCATAGGTCTGGTTACCTACTCAGAGAGCAACTTCTTCTAGCTCCCTTGTGCCCTCCACAGGAAGAAATATCCTGTAGTATATCAGTCTGGTCTCACTCAAAAGTGACCCAGCCCTGAAATACCAGGCAATTCTACCCTGAACAGGAGAAAGAACAAATCCCAGAGGCATTTCGCCCTCTGTGGGCCTCGTCGGTGAGATACAAATGTACTCTGTGGTTCCCCTTATTTTATAGTATGTCTTCATCAAAGAAAAATAAATCAATGATAAAAAATAACAAAAGCAGGAAGAGGTATAAAGAGAGAATAAAGTATAATTTAAATATGTATGCATTTTATTAATGTTACCACAAACAATGAATCCATTTAAGTCCATTATCTAGTGTTCAAAAATGTGATGATCTGCATTTGAAGTATTTCCTCTCCTGGGTGTTTTTGAAATTGCATCTGAATGTCATGGTTTACAGGTTTTGGATAAACTTATACACACACACTGGGAAAGATAGCAACATCCTATATTGATAGTATTGCATCACTGATTGAAAACATTGTCAGGTGTCACTTAGCATTTGAATATTTAGATAACATGCACATATCACCAAGTCGACAGGCAATCAAACCTACAGCGAGATTGTCAGTTTGCCCCACTTGCTCCACAAACTGCAAGCTTTTCCAAACATAAAATGTTGACACTTTAAATATTTATGATAGGAGGACTCCAGGTGATGCCCTCAGTGTAATTTCTTCATGCTGAACTAGCTGCAGGAATGACTTTAAATTATGAAAAAATAAACACACTTTTTTTAATATTCAGTGTCTAACATATGGGAGTCTACTGCATGCTCCATTTTTTATTTAATACTCAGCATGTGCAGAGAATAGTCACTGAATTTTTAATACACCTGGAGGGGTCAACGTTCGTAAACTCATCTCCATAATCCATTCTACTAGCAGGGTAAATAGAAGCATTACTGATGATCACTGTAGCTAAGAGCTCAGACAACAGCGATTCTCGGTGGGTGAGAATCTGGATACAACTGTTCTATTACTGCTTAAAAAAAATAAACTTAAATGGTTTCTTTGCAAATGGAATATGTGTTCTAGATCATAGAGAATCACAGCACCTTAGCATACTATTCATACACAAGTCTATTATCACCCCAAAAAAATCTAGCTACCGTGCATATTGTTAAAAATCTGCAACAATGAGCACAAAGGTTCTACAAGCTATGGTGTGTGTATATACAGTGGATAAAAAAAGTCTACACACCCCTGATAAAATGTCAGGTTTCTGTAATGTAAAAAAAATGAGACAAAGATAAATCATTTCAGAACTTTTTCCACCTTTAATGTGACCTATAAACTGTACAACTCAATTGAAAAACAAACTGAAATCTTTTAGGTGGAGGGAAGAAAAAATCAAAAAAATAAAATAATATGGTTGCATAAGTATGCACACCCTTAAACTAATACTTTGTTGAAGCACCTTTTGATTTTATTACAGCACTCAGTCTTTTTGGGTATGAGTCTATCAGCATGGCACATATGTCAAAGGAGCAAAAGTACACGCAGGGAAAGGCTCGCAATGAGCGCCGAAGGTCCTCAGAGTACAAAAAGCTTTACAGTGGCGAAACTCAATGCCATGGCTTAAAATTGTATTGCCCCGCCATTTTTGACGACATATATATATATATATATATATATATATATATATTTTACCCTTAAATAAAGGAATCTTGTGTGTTTAACCCACCATATTGATAAACAAAAATAAGTTTCTTTAATCCACTTTAAGAAAACAATGTTGCAATTAAAATATATATCTATATATATATGTCAAGAACTAATTCTAAACCTAGGCAAAGAGTGTGTATAGAAGCAAAGCGAGAGATTCTGCCTATATATATGTTGACCACAGATGCTTTCTCAAATGAGCACCCATAAGAGAGAACTTGTGCAGTAAATAGATCAAACACAATACGTCCAGGTTATAGAAATACCTCCACATTGAAAGTAATGCTCATATCTGCACCAGCAAATCATTGGCTATACTTTGTAGATTGAGACATATAGAATATACATAGGAAAACTACATAATGCATATAAAAACAGATAAACTACAGGATGCATATAAAGATTCCCCACTTATTCAATTGCCTTGAGATATTCAAATATACAGTGACAGATGGCGTTATGGGGTTGTGCAGGACCCTTCTCTACCTGCTGCACCTTGCACTAAGGTGCACAGCAGAGATCAGATCCACTCCACCGATGCCTCACCAGACAAATGTCTTCAATGTCCGCCCTTATCTTAATAAATGGTAAAATATGGAGATATGAGTGGAGAAGTAAAGAAAAGCAGCCTCTAATGTAGGGTCACGGAGAGTTGAACACGACTGAACCAGTAAACAACAATATATATATATATATTCATATATATATCTATATACAACATAATTTAACCATATATTTACAGGTATGCCTAAAAAAGAAGTTATAGTTTTTCAAGGGATAGCCACATTTTGTTTTCTAAATGACTCTACAATTAAAAATAACATTTGTGAAATATATAATGGAAACCAATCTATGTATATAAAATTATTAATATCGCTTAAGTAGTTAAAACTGTAAGAATTTAAATTCACACTATTATCTTTAATAGTTTAGCTTATAGAAGACAATAAACTGTAAGTAATTTGATTACTGACTTAACTCTCAAATAAAAATATTTAATTTATATTATTGTTAATTCTTTTTTTTACTGTTATTTATATTAAAACATAATAAAAGTGAAAAAAAATATTTCTCAAGAGATTTTGCTTCCAAATACCGGTTTTGATATCTGAAGCTTCACACCAACAAAATATGTAATGTCACATACTTGAAATAGAGTCCTGGAAGTTATTTTCACAAATTCCAATGCTTTCCAACCAATGTAGCCACAAAAGTAGCTCTTTTTGCTTACATGTGACACAGGAACATCATTTGATAATTTGGCTGCATGGAGGATAAAATGTGGTTTTATTTTTACTGGCAGCATCTCTCTAGGACATTTTCCTGGTATATGGTAAACTGACCTCCATATTTTGGGTACGTTTGATCAGCCCTGATGACGGGAGCTTTGCCAAGTGCATTTTTTTGCAAAGTGTGGCAGAATTCAGAGAAATAAAATCTTTTTTGCAAAAAAAAAAGAATATTTCTTGCTTTTAAATGTATGCTTTTATAATTTGAATTGTATTGAATGCTTTCTCATCCATGTTCTACAAGGGCCAAAAAGATACACAAATAAATGTTTCCATCTTTAAAAAAATCATGAATATATAACAAAAAAAAGACAGTATGGGTATAATGAATAGCAAAAATACAAAACAGCTCCATTTAATAATGCTCATAAATTCAGCACTATTAAATATCTCTGTATCATAACATTTTTGCCATAACTTCAGTAACTTTACAGATTTAGAATTATAATCATCATTTATTTATAAAGTATGAACATACCCTGCCGTTTTAGATATATTATAAATATTATGGTTAAAAAATGTTCACATCTATACAGCAATTACCTAAAGATAAAATAGATGTAATGTTATTTTATAATGGATAACCACATAGATTTAATTAATAATATTCAAAGAAATGGTGGGTCATATTTGGAAGATTAGCACCTAGAATATATTGTGCTTTCTGTCAAAGCAATCTTAACTATATTTATTAATGTCCAATAACATTCCAGCAACCACCGCCAAAGGGTGTGAGGCCCAGCTTTTGTGGGAAACTGGCAAGAGGGGTTTTGTAGATAATTATTGTAATTATGGGAAGGTTTATTTCACACAAAAAAACACAATAAAAATGTTTATAACCGGCTACACTTCCGTTCCACTGTGAAGAACTGAATAGAGCGCAAATAACTAAAAATCTGTGCATCTTGTGAATAATATGCTATATCTTCAATAACTGCCATTTTATTCATCATACCAATATAGATACACTGTCTAAAAAGCAAACAAAAGAAAAATTATACTTTAAAAAAAATATATACCTTCTATTTCTAAGCTATGTAGAAACATATTATTATTATTATTATGGGGTTTTTTGTAACCCGCCAACATATTCCATAGCACTATACATGGGTTAAGTTCCAGGCAAAGGCAATAACAATAATAACAAGTTACAAAGATGGAGGGCCCTGTCTTTGAGCTTAGAATCCAGTGTCCATAGTGCTTCCCCGAAGCACCATGCAAGATTGAAAAAACTCGCAGACTTACAATCTAAAGGACATATGCTGTGGAATGAAAGAGAAACCAAATGCAATATACACAACAAAGAAAATAAGCCAAGAACTCATGGCATTACAATACTGTAGGGTACGTCATTAATCTATACAGTGCCGGATGTTTCCGAAACATGAAAATCCAGACACGTGTTGCAGGAAACATGCCAAATCAGTACATTTGCATACTGTCAATAAGGATATACGACACTGAAGCCTCTCATTGATGATAGGTAACCTCTCTGTTGCAAAGGCACTTAGAGCAGGCAGTAGTAGATTGCGCCTAGCCAATCGATAATGCATGAATCATTATAAAGAAATAATTTAAAGTCAAAAAGGAGTATGATATTTATGTCATTTTTAACTTTATTTCGAGATCCTGTAAACGGATGATAGATTTCTAAAAGTAAAAAA